>OX377618.1:202095191-202189191 GCA_947397865.1 Polietes domitor
TAGGGTGACCCTTAGTGTTAGGGAAATTTCAGCCATTACATTTGCATTACTTCCTTCCACTCCATATTCTTGTTGTTTTCAGCATACAAGTAGGGCGTTCAACTAAATCGGGTCCTACTTAATAATGGAATGGAATGATATGGGTGACGGTGACAACGGTTTCCCTAAGTTATTAAATTTATTCAATTGATGGTTGATGATTACACTGTCCGACAGTCCACATTACACTTGAACGATATACGGCTGAAACTATAGAAGAAACGGAATTAATTGGCGTTTTTAGTTTTTCATTTCTTCCTCCTGTTGCCCCTTAAAAGGATTACAAAGTTCCAAAGGATACAATTTTTCAAAAATTATTTTTAGTAGATGACAAATTAAAGAAGAGAATGTGTGCTAAAAAATACTTTAAATTGCAAGCTTTAATCGGTATTATTTTAGCATTACCAACCTCATAAAAAATAAAATATGAAAAAAAACTTGATAAACTAAGGAGTAAATTTTAAATGCTCGCTAATGCTGAACGAATATACAGCCAGAAGCATAATATTTGAAGTGTTTTTTACAGATATTCTCCTCTTCAATTTGACACTAATAACATTAATATAGGATGCGGATAAGTATTTAAGTTTTTTTTTTTTTGAAAATTGTATCTTTTGTAAACTTGTAGTCTTTGGATGAGGAAAGGAAAAGCTAAAAACGCCAATTAACTCCATTTTGCATATAGTTTCAGAGCAAAGACTTTTTTCAAAAATTTTCGTTCGTTGTCATATAATTGATTTCAGTATTAAAAATTATGCATTCCCAATAAACAAAGACATTTTGTTATATTCGAAAAATGCTACAAAAAAACTATAAATCATTAACATAATTCCAAAGGGGTGTATGTATATATCAAATTTCAGATTTTTTCAAATTTTACGTTTTATTTAACATATTTCAATGCATTTCAGCATATTCAATCGGAATATGTAATAAAGCGATTTCGAAAAAGTAATGGCAGTTACGTCCTAAATTATGAGACCGACCGGTAAATAACAATATTTATGATCACTACTGTTGATCCTTTCACTTGTCGAATTGTGGTAAAAATGTGTCCTTTCGTCTTTTCGGAGCCATCATAAAATATATAGACATATTTATCACATGTATGGAACGCAAGTGTTCCTCAGAATGTCTACATCATTGAAGTACATATAAATATGTATCTGCCAGTAAGTACATGAAGACACATACATATTTTTATAAAATGTGTATGTATTGTGGCCTAACTAACACATTCAGAGTAATATCCTTTAGTAATGCAATGAAATATCTTGTAATTGTTACATTGGAATATGAGTAATTCCACATTAAATCGAACTGTTGCTATTCTCCATTATGGGATTAATGCAATTATTTGACAATGTTTGAACGCATTATTTGGTAAGGTTATAGTAACGTTAGCAATTTTATTTAAACACACGAATAGAAAGGAGAAAAAAAGGACTTTGTTTTTGAAAATCCGTCAGCAATTGGTTTTGCTGTTGAAGATTTCACTAAAATAAAAGAAAACTGCAAAAATAAAATATTTTTACGAATTTGAGGACAAAAAAATGCCTAAAATTCATCCAAACAAATAAAAATAATGAAAAATACTAGATTTGCAGATTTAGCATTTTTTCCAAACAATAGACGAGTTCTCAAAGTGGGAAAATGTGTTCCAAAATTTGGGATATTTACTTTTTTATCTGTTTTGTTGTCTTACTCATTACTAAACGTTTCTTAGTAAATTCAAAACTAGTACGGTTACCATAAAAAATAATGTGTACAAACATTGCCAAAGTTCAAAATGGCGAACAAATTTAAAAATGTGTCTGCTTGACACATGTCTGATTACACCGTACGACATTGTGAAACGACGTAAGTGTGAAATTTTGGACAAAAGTTAGTTTATTGGTGTTTTTAGTTTTTCATTTCCTCATCCTGTCTCCCCTTCACAGGACTACAAAGTTCCAAAGGATAATTAAAAAAAAATATATTTTAAATATTTATGTTCACACTATGATAACTGTATTAGCGTCAATTAAAGTGTAGAATTTGTGTTAAAAATACTTCAAATATCATGCTTCTATCTATATTACATCAGCAGTAACAAACATTTCAAAGGTATCCCTTAGTTTTTTATTATACCCTCACTCTACAGAGTAGGAGGGTATATATCATTTGGGACAGAAAAAAGTGTACGCATTGAACGACTGACTCAAGACCCTAAGTATGTTTGTACCAAATCCGTTTCACGGCTGTTTAAGATGTTTGAGCCATGTCCGTCCGTCTGTCTGTCTGGAGGAGTTAAGGAATCAATTCAAACTTTTCACATGGTAATATTTTTCCCAAACTTAGTTTAAGTTCGATTATGAGCGAAATTTCCACACCCCTTCTGGTACCTCCCACACAAATAGCCCATATTCCAATGTTAAATTAAAACCTATATAACTTCCACATGGATATTCGGAATCAGCTATATTTTGGTACTTGATAAGCTTTTTATAATCACTTTAAGTGTACTAAATATGACGGATTTTGCCACGCCCCTTCCAGTAGCTCCCACACAAATCACCCTACACTGGGTAAAATTAAATCTGTCATATCTTCTATACGAATGATCGGAATACTGTGAGATTTCACATTTGGTAATGTTTTTATAGAGATTACATTCATGTGAAATATGAGCGATATTGGCAGACCCCTTCTGGTACCTCTCACACAAAGTGGCATAAACTTTAGTTACAATAAAACTGACATAATATCCATACGGGTAGTCCTAATCATTTGTAATATGATATTTGAAAATGTTTTTATAATCACTTTAAACATAAAAATATTTACGTTTTAGCCACGCCCCTTCAAGTACCTCCCACACAATTGTCTGTATTCTAGGTAAAATTAAATCCTTCACAACTTCTATACAGGTGCACGAAATCCAACTATTTTAAAAATATGGAAGCTGGGACCATGTACCACAAAGCTTCTAGCACCATCCACACAAATTATCCTGCCCTTTTAACTTCCGTATATATGTTCTCTGAGAGTGAGTTGATATATAAGTTGGTTTAACCGACTGAAGCTTACTTACATGTTTTTTAGTATTTTTAGCACAAATTCTCTACTTTAGCAATTAAGGAGGCTTGTCGTAGACTCTCCTCCTTAGGCACAGCGGGTCGCATTGGAATCTATGTAGACTGTCAAGCTGCCCTTTCATCACTAAGATATAACCGCAAAACATCTACATTAGTCGGTCAGTGTATGTCTTATGTCTCTCTTATATGGATCCCTGGACATAAGGACTTTTATTGGAATGAACGAGCAGAGTTGGCGAGGGTGCAACTTTGAATACCTTCGCTAGGGGGTTGGTCGCAACACCGATAGGGTCTGTTAAAAGTGATATCTATACCGAGCTAATTTCATGGGACACATGTCAAATATCGAGAAAACCTGGCCTCAATATAACAGAAAACGTACCGGAGACCTTATAAGCCAGAGTAGAAGAAACTTATCAAGAGTGATGTCAGTGCTGACGGGTCATTGGCCAATTGGAAACTATGCGCTACAAATGAAGCGCAAGAATTCAACGATCACTGTCGTAGCTGTGTTAACGAAGAGGAAGAAGAGACGGTCGAGCACTTCTTGCTCAGCTCTAATAAATCCATGGCACAGCGCCTTTGGGAAACACTGACTACACGACATTGATGAGATATCGAACATGGATAGATCTAATCAAATATCTCAATATTTCAGGCTGGACATATCCGACCTTTCCGAGTGATTTGGTCCATTCCAAACGGTGCCGTGAGACCGACCTGGTAAACCAACCAATGAAGCAAAGCCCAAATGAAGTTAATACCAAAATAATTTGTTTGGGATAGTTTCATTGTAGTTTTTGGGGTTTATTTAATTTTCACAAAAAATATTCTGAGTAAATTTCTGTATAAAGGTTTCCTGCGTTGTCGCTCATAAAGATTTTTCCCTGGGGTATGCCCAAAGAGCAGATTTTTTTTCGGTTTATTTCATTTTCATGGGGCTTGTTTCATTGGGTGATTTTTAATGTTTATTATGGGGGCTATAACCCCCTTCGTTTAAGGGTTATTTCATGGCGCCATACATAATTGGAAACATTCTTAGCTTCTTTTAAAAATTTCTGAACATAACTACATTCACACTCTTGCGTCTTTTTGTGGATCTGTGTAGAATATAGTCTCATGTTCCCGAAATCATTTGGATTGTCTCCACACAGATATGTATGTATATCTATGTACCTAATCCAACTGATGCTACATCATTCTAAAATCGCACAAACACAGGTTCCTTCCGTCCTGAAGTTCACTCCGATACCGACATGAGCACATGCGGATGAATGTTGTCTGTCAGTGTGCAGTTAATTACAAACACTAGTGTAGACATGTGCTAATGACACTGTCCGCATTCATGCACACATATTTATTTATGTGTGTGTATATGTGCGTGAGTATGGTAGACAGACTTACATCTGTACGAATGTATGTTTATTAGAAATTTACAAAACATAAATTCCTTTCATTTGACCAATTCAGTACACGTCACGCCACAGTGGTTTTAATAATTTAAATAAAATAGATTTATCTCCTTTGAAAGTGTTTGTGGCGTATGAGTTATTTTTTTATTACGAGTAATATTGTTCATACGCTCTGAGAGACATATGAAAAAGGGGAATAATTATGCTATGACTTCTAAATGACTTTTCCGATTTTGATAAAATTTCCTACAGAAATATTTGAAGTGTTGAAGATCTCATGTTCAGAGATAGAATCCTGTAGGTGTAACAGAGGCTACACAGTGCACACTGTTGTATACCATTTTAAAGGTACATTCAATACCTTTTAAATAAAATATTGATGGGTCTCGTACACAAAACTAATTCAGAGATATAATCATATATATGTCTATGGCTTATCAAAAACTGTGCTAAAATAAAATGACAATTTTTGGAGTTTGTCGAAAAATGCTGACGATATATTAATTCCACCATAAACTACAGCCTCAGAAGAACACTTTCACATTTACACTTTAAGTCAAGTTGAATCACACATATATCTTTTGGTCCACGACATTTATAGATTATGTTCTCTACAAATCCCAAAATTACAATACCTATGAATACTTACAAGACAACAATAATCATAAAATGTTAAATATAATTTTTCAACTACTAACTCTTGCCGTCAATTTTCATAATATAGTCACTTTATTATTTTCTTTTTAAGTCTTGATTTTAATTAATTTGTAAAACTGCTTTATATCAAAATTAATCTCACTTTTTTTGAACCGCAAAGTTTAAGTACCATTCAGGTTTGTGGTGTTGCCACCTAATTTTCTCCAGTATATTTTCTTGATTGCTTGGAGTGTTGCCATAAAGAAAATATATACACATGTACCACTTTCCAATTTCAATTTTTTGAATTTCTGCCAAAAAAAAATGGATTTGGGACCATAGTGCAGTGGGGAACTGAAAAGGGATGTCCCGGAAAAAAATCTTCTTTGTATTGAACATTGATTGCAACTGGATTATTCTTCTAAAATGTATATCTTATAGCTTTGGAGTGTAAGTGTTTTTCACCTTTTGCTCGGGAATAATAAAATCGCAAGACTTTTAGAAAACGTCTTAAATTTTGACGATTCGTTCGTCTCCCACGAATCCGTCTTATGGCTACCCGATTATACTATGCGATCAATGAGATACAAACAATTATTTTTTGTATGCATTGAGGCAAAGTGTTTCATAATAGCAATAACGGAAATCGAAATTTTTACGAATATTTTTATTTTCGCCGAAGATACCCTTTGTGTTGTGATTTTGAGTCTATAAGTCCCAAAAATAAATTTTAATTAAATTATTTTACTATTGGGTTTGAAATACAATAAACAATAATAATTATAATTTATTTTCAATTGAAAACACTGTGGCGGAAATATCCAAATGATGTACTTACCACAATTGGGTTTGCCTCGGGTACGGGTATTGGCAAATTCGACGCCATGCTTGTCCACACACCAGCACACGCCAACCGAGTTGTGGCATTGAGTGGGCTTATAGAAACCCTGGACATCGCAATCGGGTGCATAGGCTCCTGTTTGATTTGGGAGTTTTTTTCCAGTTCCAGTTCGATTTTGATTTTGTATTTGAGTTTGTTTTAGGAGTGAGAGATAGAGAAATAAAATTGAAATGTTGTTGTTGTTATTAACAATAAAAGCCATGTGCAAATAACATTGTCCAATAAATAATTGAATGAAGAGTATTGGAAAAAGTATTGAAAAAATGCTTTGAAGCAAAAGCGGAATTGAATTCATTTTGTGTGTGTGTGTAGGGTATGTAGGAGTAGTAGTAGTGAATTAAGTAAGTAAATTTATTGTTAAACAATATTATAAAGTAGATAATTGTTCAAAAGTAGCAAATTGTCAACAATTCAAATGAAAAACATAAAAACTGAGAAATTAAATTAAAAACAATAAATTATAAGTTAAATTCAGCTAAGTTTTGGTGTGATTGTAACAATGTGTGTATGTGTTGGTGTGGGTGTATATTTTGCGATAAATATAGAAGAAGAAAAAGAGTACAACTTTAAAATGGTGTAAATGAAAAACAAACAAATGCTAAGTATAATTGGGCATTAACTGAAATTCAAGCTGTTGCTGGTCTCAATTCAAAATTAAAGATTTTTGAAAACTACGCTCCTGTTGCGCCTAGTCCATTACACTAAAAAAGGTTTTATGTTTGCATTGGTGTATTTAAAATCCCTTTTTCTAATTCTATTCTCAGTCTAAATTCTTAATCGTTTTTCTTGTGGTGACTTATATTAATATGTCTAGATAAAATGTTTTCTTTTTCGAAGTCCTTCTGGAAAATATTAAAAGCAAATGTTTTCTAGAGTAGTACTAATTTAAAGCTTGTGGCTCCCTGGGTTAGTTACAAGAATTGGTGTAAAGAATGAAGAATTGTTCTCCATAATCTGTCATTGAATATGAATCGAAATTTAAATAAGGCAATAATCTCAAGTCTCTATGTAAAGTGGCCCACAACTCCAATATTTTTCATTCGAATTTAAATTTTAGTCAACTAGTGAGATTTTGAAATTGAAGCGCAACTATGCAAAAAATATATTTTTTTTCGAAAAAATGCTTATGTTTATTAGAACTTTTGTATCATAATTTTTTATTTTATATATTTTAAAAGTTTGTTATACAAACTGGGCAATTGCTCCAACTTTTGTTAACGGATATGAAACCGGTTGTACATATTTAAAAAATTTGAAAATAGAGCCAATATAAGTTATATTTAAATGGTGAATATTTTATTAAAGTTGGTTGTCCTGACGAAGACTAGGTAGATTTTTGTTTCAAAATTGAAAATTTTGTGAACAAAAGTAGCACTTTGATTTTTGATTGGAACAAAAAAGCGACCGTATAATTCTAAAAGGGCATTTTGAGTAGATTTTTGCAGAATAATTTTATAGTCCAGCTGGTTCTGAGTTTCTTTTTACAGTGAGTTAAAATTTTCATTTTCTCGAAAAAAGTGTCAGAGAGGAGCTAGAGTTAATATCATCCACAAAAATGATTTATAAAATTCCACAATATAGTTCTGACAATAAGAATTCTGTGAGACATTGGAATCTAAAAGAATAAAAATAAACTCAGATCAACTATAAGTTTTTTTATACAAAAATGATCTACTCCATATGCCCTTTCAGAATTATGGGGTCGGGTCGCACGCTGCTCTAAAAATGTTTAACGATGTAATTAAAAATGTTCACTGATGATTTAATACATGACCACATCACGATTATAATTCTTGTAGAATTAGTACCAGGAACTCTATCGTAAAACTTATGAATATTTAAAAAAATTATATCTCTTTTTTAAAAAATTCCTGACGAGAACCATATGATTTTCCAAACCACTAAGAGTAGATTTCAAAGTGTTTTACTAAAATCCAAAAAAAAACTCATTATATTGATTAACATGGCTAGTATTAATGCTTTGTGAATTAAGCTAGGGATTCTATAGATTTAAACTAACAGCCTTCTTCAATTTTAATTTTTCTAAATAATTTTTTTTCAAATTTTAATTAAAATGTTATCGAATGATTTTGATCAAATTTAATTCAAATCAAAATAAAGTAAAAATTATTCAAACAAAAAGCGATTTGAAATTTGGAAAAATCCTGGATATTCTAGGTAGTTTTCCATTCAGTTTGCAAGGCCGTCGGAGACACCGCGAAATGTTATATATTTCACAAGTTATAGTTGGTCAAAATAGTAACATCTGCCATGCATAAATCCGTTTAAACCCTTCACTGGTTGTCAAAGAGAGATTAGTTAAATAAAATGACCTCCTTGGGACAGTGGTGGGAGCAAATCTTTTTTCAGAGAACCAGCACTCAAGGCACTCAACACTCCTGTAAATACAGCGCATTGTATTGGCGGAAGGAACATAAGGTATCGGAAGGGGGAAGAGGGAGAAGTGTTTGTTGACTTCTGTTTTAAATTTCTGTATATCATAATTAGCGGGGGAGATATTTGCAGGAAGTTGATTCCACATACGGATAGTACAGGCGAAGAATGAAATCATTCATTCTGTAATGTGTTGTACGGTAGGTTTTCCAATCGACAACAAATGGTTGAGAGTTCCTGGAAAGTCGCGTATCTCTACCGAACGTTCTCACGAGCGGTATAAGATCATGAATATCCGAAGAACAAACACCATGAAGGTATCGATAGAACAATGACACACAACCAACATTACGACGGTGTTCAAGGAAACAATAGAATTATCGACGACACATAATCACTCGACCCCACTCGGAAATGGCCAGAAAATCCTGGCTGAGTGACTCATCCATCAATCGTCTTTTGTTTTCAATTTCTTGACGACTTGGTCTATGCTCGAATGAGAGGACAGAGTTTGCTGTCATCCGCGAATGAGTAGATTGGATTCGAACACCGATCCAAGTGATCGTCGATGAAAATAAGAAAAAAGACCCCTCTGCAATAACTCATCGAATGAGAACCCGTGCCTGACTCTACCAAAGGCCTTGGAGATATCTAGAGCAACGACCTTACTCTCACCAAACTGGTGGATGGATCGATTCCACTTTTCGGATAGCAGCGTCTTCAGGCCTACATCGACTCCTACAGAATCCATACTGTCGCTCATTAAGTAAGTCTTCTAAATACCTCACAAGATGGTGATTAACCATACTCTCCGTAACCTTCGAGAGCGCAGAGCAAATCACAATCGGGCGGTAGTTAGCAGGGTTATTAGCCTCGCCTTTTTTATGGATGCGCTGGATGTTCGCAATATTCCAATGTGCTGGGAAGACCCCTGCATGGTATGCAAAGGTTGAAAAGGTTGCGAAGTGGGCAAGCGTCGTGTTGTGGGGGAGTAAATCAATGGGGGCCAGTCATAATACATCCCTTCTAGGGGCGACTACGTGGGGCAGTTTTAGGCCTATTGTTTATAAAAATAAAAATAACAAATGTATGGGGGCCATGTTAATGTTTAAAGATAATTTAAAGACCTGAAAAAATATTGGAGTTTGGTCATACATTTGACTTCCCTATTGGCCTGCTTGGGGCAGTTAGAGCGATGGGAGCAAATTTTATAATTATTTTTCTGGATCACGCAAAGAAGATCTCACTTCACTTGTTGTTGCTATCTTGAAAATAGTCCCATTTTCTTATCCCGGCCGAGACATATTATTTTTCAACTAGAAATGCCATTATTGCACTTGGGTGCGTAATGGCGTATGGAAATGATACTGCATATCTCCCTTACTAACCTGCTGAAAATGAAGCAGCAAATTTTGCTGGGTATCTCAAAAAAAAGACTTCAGACACACTTCAAAACAAATTTTTAATATTTGCTCCATTATTCTATAGTGCAATACCACTATAAATGCAGAGAAAAAAGTCATTACGCAGAAATGAAATTTCAGTTAATTTCGTTTGTGACTAACGCTATTTTGTTTGCAGCAAATATGTCACGTCTCTTGTTATGAATGAACAAATTCTTTTATGACAATATTTCTGCAGATTTCACTTGCTAACGACATAAATTTCAAAAATAATGTATTGTTAGTAACCGGAGGACAATTCTTCAACAGGTAAATTAATTTTTTAATTTCCCACTAAAGGAAATTTCTGACGATTTTCAAGTAAATGAAAGTTCTTTCACGACAATTAAAACGACGTTTACGATAAATGTAAACTAAATGTATTTTCACTGCGTGTATGTCATGAAATGAGAAGTGAATTGAAATGAATTTGGTTTATATTTTTTTACCAGTTCTGTGATATATCCACATCCACCTATCTCAGAATGACACTAGGCCTGTTCGATTGGGCTTATTAGCTTAATTTTTGTATGGAATTTACTCGCTTAACAAGAAAGTAGCTTACTACTCTCTTAGTGGTGTTGTCGGATTTTTCTTGTTAATCCATTTAAGAAAAACCAGTGGGTAGGCACGTTATCAAGTCTCTTAATTGTAAGCTAGTAAGCCCAATCGAACAGGCCTACTAATTTCCCGTAGGCAAGTAACCGTTTCACTTCTTTCTAGCCTTCACTGGGGTATTATGTCTTTGTGCATTTGTTTGTAACACCTAAAGGAAATGATATAGACCCATAGTTTATTGTCGACTTCGAGCCACTTTTTGTCCGTCTGTCCATCTATTCTTGTAATCAAAGTACTGGTTGCAATTGTAATCATAACCAATTGAAACTTTGCACAACGAAGTTCTTCGGGATAAGGAGGAACGCTATTTAATTTAAGAAAATCGGTTGAATTTTAGATATGGCCCCATACGAATTTGATTCCCGGTTATGAACTCTATGGTGCAAATGGTTCAGATTTATATATAGCTCCCATAAAAATTTCGTTCCCAGCTTGACTTATTCGGCCCTAGGTTCCACTTATTTTCATTGATTTTCTTCAAATTTGGCACAACGCCTTATATTTCAACTAGAAACATATGTTGTGTAAGTGGATCAGATCGGGTAAGATTTATATATAACTCACATACAAATTTCCCGGTGTGACTTTGAGGCTAGGTCACATCATTCTATGATTAGGACACATACACAAAATTTTCCCGATTTCACTTTTTACCGAATTGAATTGTATTCTGGTAGACAGAGGAGGGTATCATATACTCCGGCTCGCCCAACTTTAGTCTTTCCTTGCTTGTTTTTTTTTTTTTTTAATTTCAACGAAAACATATTAATTTCCACTTGGAAATGGCCCAGTTTCCTGTGAAAAATCTGAATTTCAGTTCGAAATTATAAATATTACAAATATAACTAGAATGCAGAGATGGTGAACGACCGATAGATTATGAGAAATATTATTATTAGATTATGAGAAATATCCGCGATAAGAGCGCTAGTAAGGAAAATATTGATAAAAAGTCAATTATTTTGAGATGTTGATAAAAAAACAGATTTTTTTGGTAATTTGGCAATTTTGATTTCAAAGAAAACGAACTCTTCACAATATAATATCGCTCTCAAACATAATAAAGAAGGGAAGATGTGTCACGTGTTCATTTGTGAAAGATCAAAAAAGAGCATATTGTACATTAACTGTCATTGAGCGCTCCTAATGAGTTAACCGAGCATGGGACATCACTCGGATGTCATTTCATTTGTCATTTCTCAGTTCGATGGGAAGAATTGTCCATTATAATTTGAATTAATGCATTTCCATTAAAAAAATATATTTTCCAATTTATATAAATGTTTTGGTTTTCGTTCTAAATTTAAACAATAATTTTCTTATTTTTTGCATAGGAAAAGCTTAAAATTTTAATTTTAAAAAATAACTACAAGTATTGGTTGTTGTTGCGAGGTGAGTGTTGTGATCTGCCGCTACATTATTGTGTTTGTGGGTGTCAATAATTTATTAAAAAAAAAACAAAACTAAATAAATAATACTAATATTTGAAGTAAATAAGTAAGTAAGTAAATATAGGTATGTGGTTATGTGTAATTCTTGTTGGAACAAAACCTGAAGCGTTTCTTTTTTATTTTTTTTTTTTGATTTTTTGTGGTGTAAAAACAACTCGAACGGAAATGTAATGAAATCAAACGTCAAACGGTAGTTAAAAATATTCCAACTCTTTGGCTGTTGATTGGGTTTTTGTTTTTGAGTAAAAAGAAATTAAAATGTCCACCTGTACCTATCTCACCTGCAAAATCGCCAGCGATTCTTCGTCGTACCGCAGCACAGGGACGATCAGTTTTCTCGAAGCAGCGGCACCACTCGCGCGTATTTATCGAATTGTCCTGGTCCAGGTCGCACGTATCGATGAAGGGCTTGATGCAGCGTTCATTCTGATCGTGTTCCAGATCGTACATTTCCTGCAGCGACAAATAGCCGTCGTTGTTCAGATCCAAATGGCCGAACATCCACTTGGCCTCGGTCTTGCAGGCGGGCGGGAAGTGAGCCTTCGACTTCTGGCTGTGCTGGCGGCGTTTCTTGCTGTCGGCCATAATGACGGAGAACCAGTCGAGCAGGCGATTACCGATGGCGGTCAGCTGTTGAGGTTTGCATTCGGGCGATTTCGAGGGGTAGCCTGTGGGGAGGGGGAATAGATGAAAGACGTCCGTTTTTGAAGCTGTGAAATATTTTGGTGTTAATGTTACATACCGGTGTTGATGTTGTTGTTCTTCTGATATTTCTGGGGCTTCTCTACGACCTCATTGTAGCCACGGATTTTGTGTTTATCCTCCTGATACTGTTGATTGTCCTGGAAGATATTAAGATAAACGATGAAAATTTAGCCTGGGGGAAATTCTAATATATTTGTGAATATTTAATTTGTTAATTTAATTAAAATTATTTCCACGAAGTAATTATTTTATCCTTTGCGTTTGAATTAAAACATATTTTGATTCAGCCTATCTGCTATTTTTAAAGTAGTGTGGTTTCGTGGTCAACCGAATTTCTCGTTTATAGCTGCAACTCTTTGGTGGTTAGTACAAGTTTACCCCTTTTCCTCAATAAAAGTACAAATATCCAGTCATCCAACAATTTTTTATACATTAGCGGTGGGATAGTGCATGACTTTTCGATTTTGAAATGCGGAACAAAACTTCTTGAGTCAAAAAATGGGGGTGGTTGGATGAGTGTAAGTGGGCGCTCATCGTGGTCAAATGTGAAGGGAAAGAGGTAAAAATACACAAAAAGGACCAAAAGTGCTTCGGAGTAGCCCCCATAGGGGTTAAATGTAAGAACATGTGTTCTGAGAAAATATTGGGACAGAAAAAATATTGGGTGTTGGTCATACGTGTGACTCCACTAGGGGCCTCCTTGGGACGTTAGAGCGATGGGAACAAATACAGAATACAGTTTTTGTATGGGAGCCCTCTTAAGGAGTGGTGATAATGGATATGTATGTTTGGGGAAAATGTTGGGGAGAGAAAATTTCATAAAAAAATAAAAAAAAATTAAAAAAGTGTGGGGACCACCTTAAGGGTTGAAGATAGGAAGTAGTAGAGAAAATATTGGGACTGAAAAAATGGGTGTTCATCGTACAGAAAATTAATAGGGACCAGTTTTGGGCCTTTCCTTCATAAAAAAATTAAAAAAAAAATAAAAGAAAGTGTGGGGACCACCTTAAGGGTGGAAGATAGGAAGTAGGTATGTTCAGAGAAAATATTGGGACTGAAAAAATGGGTTTTCATCATAGATTTGACTCCACTAGGGGCCTCCTTGGGTCAGTTAGAGCGGTGGGAGCAAATTTTGTAAAACTGTAGTTTTTGTGTGGAAGCCCCATTATGGAGTGGAAATAGGGGACAGGTATGTTTGGGGAAAATGTTGGAGAGAGAAAATTAATGGGGCCAGTCTTACATGTCTTCCCTCTAGGAGTGACTAGGGGGCAGTTTTGGGCCTTTCCTTCATAAAAAATGAAAAAAATGTATGGGGACCACCTTAAGGATTGAAGATAGGAGGTAGGTATGTTCAGAAAAAATATTGGGACTGAAAAAATATTGGGTGTTGGTCATACGTGTGACTCCACTAGGGGCCTCCTTGGGACGTTATAGCGATGGAGCAAATTTTGTAAAACTTTAGTTTTTGTATGGGAGCCCCCTTAAGGAGTGGTGATAATGGACATGTATGTCTGGGGAAAATGTTGGTGACCAGTCTTACATGTCTTCCCTCTAGGTGTGACTAGGGGTCGATTTTGGGCCTTTCCTTCATAAAAAATTATAAAAAAATAAAAAAAAATTATAAAAAATTATAAAAAATGAAAAAAAAAAATGTGTGGGGACCACCTTAAGGATTGAAGATAGGAGGTATGTATGTTCAGAAAAAATATTGGGTTTTCGCCATACGTTTGACTCCAGTAGGGGCCTCCTTGGGTCAGTTAGAGCGGTGGGAGTAAATTTTGTAAAAATGTAGTTTTTGTATGGGAGCCCCATTTTGGAGTGGAAATAGGGCGTAGATATGTTTGGGGGAAATGTTGGGGAGAGAAAATTAATGGGGACCAGTCTTACATGCCTTCCCTCTAGGAGTGACTAGGAGTGACTAGGGGGCAGTTTTGGGCCTTTCCTTCATAAAAAATTAAAAAAGTGTGGGGACCACCTTAAGGGTTGAAGATAGGAAGTAGGTATGTTCAGAGAAAATATTGGGACTGAAAAAATGGGTGTTCATCATACATTTGACTCCACTAGGGGCCTCCTTGGGTCAGTTAGAGCGGTGGGAGCAAATTTTGTAAAACTGTAGTTTTTGTGTGGAAGCCCCATTATGGAGTGGAAATAGGGGACAGGTATGTTTGGGGAAAATGTTGGAGAGAGAAAATTAATAGGGACCAGTCTTCCATGCCTTCCCTCTAGGGGTGACTAGGAGGCAGTTTTGAGCATTTCCTTCATAAAAAAATTAAAAAAATGTATGGGGCCACCTTAAGGGTTGAAGATAGGATGTAAGTATGTTCGGAAATAAAGTGGGGTTGAAGAAATATTGGGGGTCGATCATACATTTGACTCCACTAGCGGACCTTATTGGGCCAGTAAAAGCGGAGGGAAGAAATTTTATAAAAAATAATTTTTGTATGGAAACCCCCTTAACGAGTGGAGATGGGGGATATGTGTGATAGAAAAAAATTTTGTGGAAGGAAAATTAATGGGGGTCGGTCTTACATGTATCTCCTCTGGGGGCGACTCCGAGGAAGTTTTGGGGCTTTTTATGTATTTTTACCCTTTTTTCCTCACTTTTGACCTCGATGAGTGACCACTTGCACTCGCCCAACCATCCCCATTTTTTAGCTCATAATTTATTTCCAAACCCCAAAAAATAGAACTTCTTCGAACTTCTAAAATTACCTCATAACACTATCCCACCCCTAATATACATATATAGATTAAAATAATTCACTTATACAAACATTTTGTAAACTTTGCAAACAAATTAATGTCAATAATAATAAAAATTCTAACTTTCACAACATGTCAGCCGACTACTGTGTGTTGCATGACTCTCACCACTCACTTTTGTGCTTTTGTGCAATTAATAAATTTTGTCATAATGCCTTTGTGGCCTGGTGTTGTTGTTCCCTGACATGTTTAAATAAATCCCAATTTATTTAAATGTTGCAATTCATATTTAGCATTATTGCCTTAATTTTCTACGACATTGTTTGGTTGTTTGGCTTCTTGTTTATTTGTTGGTTAATGTGACGTCTACCTGGTTTATGGTTTAATTGGAGCCATGTATTAGGCATATGTTAGTGTGCGAGTGCGATTGCCGCTCTGTAGTCAAGTGTAACTGGGAGTGGTGGGGGCGGACGGAAGGAAGGACGAACGGACGAAGGACTTTATGTTTTTCTGCACACTAAACACCCATTAGTTTCATTATTTAAGAGGGAAGGCGGCAGCAAATAAAAGCCCACATACACCGACATGTGTAAATGACTACAAACATAAATTCCTGCCGACATACATACATACTTGTACATTGGTGTGTGCATGTACAATTTCGACTAATGTAATTGTAAATAATTCATTCATATATGTGCGTATTTATACGTCTACATGTTTTATAATTAACTCAATCAACGTTTATTTGGAAAGTGACATAAGTCTGCTTTCAAAGCAAAAAGTTCAACTAACTAACTAAATCGCAAGGGATTTATTGGCATTTTGCATTGCCCCGTTAAAATAAAATTTCACAGGATAGTTCAATAACTTAGTTGGGATTTTTTCTATACACTACTGTTTTAAATGAAATACATTGTCATAATACTTTAATCTCTTAATTGCTTTAAGTAATTTTATTAAATCACATTGTACAAGGTGGGGCAAAAGTAATCAGCTAATGATTTTTTTAAATGAAAAACAAATTTCATAAGTTTTTTATTAGAAAAATACATTGGGTGATTATTTTTGTCACATTTAAAAAACAAAAACAGTCATCGATTTTAAATGGTTAACATTAGGATGTCCGTAAGATTAAAAAGTTTGCAATTCATCGTGTCTAAATGTTGTGAATACTCCTTGGCAACAAAAAAAAATAAATTTTTATGAGTGTTTTGTGAATATTTTTTAATTAAAATTCGGTAATTTTTTAATAAATCGGTAATCTTATTTTTAAATTAAAGTACCAGTCACACCCGCTTATATGATCAATTAAATAAAAATGTGATAGTTCCAAATGTTTCAAATCTCACTTTTACATAGGAAAAGTGGTTAAGGAACGGTCCCCAAAGAATTGAGATTTCTTCGAAGAAAATCTCACACGGAAAAGCTCATTAAAATTAGAAAATTTAAAATACAATACACACGAGGTACAGTGAAGACCGGACATACCGTACAACAACAACTTTTGCATTGTTGCGAGCGATGCGAGCACAAGCATAACATTGAATTGGCAAAGTGAGATTTTTAGTGTGTCGACTTAGTTCGGTGGAATATTTTTTTTATCAGCGCTTCTCATTAGTCGTATGTGACCGCTGCGAAGTTCTGACGAGATGGGGTAGCGCCCATCGTAACTGCGCAGTCAACTTTTAGCTGCAACAATAAAGGTCTCACTTTGCCTTTTTGCTAATTTTGGGTTCTGATGAAGACTTCAGCACAACCTTTGGTCTTGAACCAAAATAAATGACAAACAAAATTTTAAATTTATTTTAACGATGAAAACAATGCTTAAATATAAAAGATCTATGGGCGCAAAATAATTTAAATAAAATCATGATTTTTGTTTTTTTTTCGAAAACCCGCTTTACAATTAAGAAAATCTCTGGATAAATGTAAAATGTAATGACTCTTATAAGGGAATTTCAAAAAATCGTGTGTCATTTTTATGAAGTTTTTGTTTAAATTGATTTAGTCATACATATAGTTCTGAAAAATGACTTCTACATTTATCAATAGATTTTCTTCAAATAGGTTTTGTATTCTTAGTTAAGATCCCTATTTAAAACTAAATATTCTGTTAACTAATCTGTAAAATGATTTTTTAACTTATTCTACAAAATGTTCATTTATCCGTAGATCTTTTCCATACCTAGCATGAAGAGAGCCCCCAAAGAAGTGCAAAAGATGTTCATCTAGTGATACGGAGGTAGTGAAAATTGGGTTCTTCATCAATGAAATTTACATGGAGTTGTCATAGGGGGGATGTCCTTTATTTTGAAAGACTTAAAAGTTATTTCAAAATGTTGCAAAGGAAACACTTTTTCACTAGTTCCCATTTCTGTTTTAAAAAATTCGCCGATACCGGGGGTAGAACAGCGGACCTTCTGGGTGCTAATACGGCACTTGTGAAAGTGCTATTCATAAAATGATTCGGGATATTAACATATTATCGACTTTTTTGGAAGTTGTTTAAAAAAGAATTTCCTCAAAAGCGGGAAAAATTTACATTTGAATTATGAGATGCGATTAAATGTATTTCCTACGGAAGTACTTTCAATTTGTTTTTGTTTTCGTTAGAATGGTAGCTATTAAAAAATAAAACAAAATATTTTTAATTTTTTTTCTTTAAAAAAAAAATATTTTTTGCTCAATTCTTTGTAGACTGTTCCTAAATCACTGTTCATATGTGTAAGTTAAATTCGCAACATTTGTTACCATCAAGTAGGTAAGTACCTTTAATTGGACTTTATAGGAATACCTTTGACGAAAATTGGAATTTTGAAAAAAATATTAGGATACAATTTTTTATTATCGTTTTCGAGTTTCGAAAGCCAAAATATGTCAGAAAATGTTATATACGCCGATTCGGAGTTTTAGTAACATAACGTAATTCTGTAACTTTTGAAAGCTTAAAGCTAAATTTTTTGTCCAGATGGTTTACAAAGCATTGAATCGCTAGCAGTTATGGACACTACTTGGCGACTCTCTGAAGTGGGTCACCTCGGCAGTGAAATAAAAAACTAACTAAAGAACACTTAGCCAAGGGACCTCCCCGACATGTTCTATAAAAAAGGCAATTTTTTTTCAATGAAAAAAAAAATATTTACAAAAGTTATCAAATGAAACAGAATCGATTGTAAAATGTATTATAGTTGTTAGTAGAATGTATAGTTAACCTTTTTGTTTGTTGCGGTTTGTTATTTGTTCGACTTGAGATACGTTTTTCGAATAAAAAAACTTTTTAATTTTGATTACTGCCGTTACTAAAATTCGTACAACTGGTATTATTGTATTTTGTATGAACGCGTGGACAAAAAGGAATGATAATGGTTCCAATCAAACGGCTGAAAATGGAATTTCGAAATGTGTATAAAAATGGTGAATGTAGTTAGTTAAATTGAAGAGTTAGAAGGTCCACATGTTCTACAAAAATATTTCTCGCAATGTTTTACATAAATATGCAGAACGCACCCTATAAGTGAAATGTAGGTATAACATGGTTCCATACGGCATAAGATTGTACAACTTTAACCAGAAAAATTCCATAGTTTCACACGTAAACTTTCAAAATACCAATATACGTATATTTTTTATATTCACTCCACAAGAATCCACGACCGAATCTTGGTATTTCAAAAAAAAATAAATAAAAGTCGTTCTCACATTTTTAATTATCTGTCTGTCTACCCACTCGTGGAATAGGGTATAATAAGTTAGATTTCCGCCAAATGTTTTTAAAACCAAGAAATAAACGACGTAGACCCACCTTTAAGTATACGGATAGGCTTAGAATCACCAGCTGAATCGATTTAATGTCTGTCTGTCCAAACGTCCGTCGGTGTGTCTGTCCGTCTGCTGTCCATCTAAGCTTGTTCGCACTCTACAGGTCGCAATTGTTGTCCGATTGTCATGAAATTTGGCAAAAGTTGTTTTTTTTGCCAAGGACTATCGGTATTGAATTTGGAGGCAATCGGTTCAGATTTAGATATAGCCTCAATACAAATATCCTTATAATTTACACTATTACTTCTCTAGAATACACATTCTACATGGGATCATGATGAAATTTTCAGGATCGTGTTATATTTGAACTAGAAACAGCTAAGGGGAAAGTGGACCACATGGGTCCATGTTTCGATATAGTCCCCTTACAAATGTACCTCCAATTTACAATATTACAGCGCTAAAATGCACATTTTACATTGGATCAGACTATAAACACCTACTTTGAAAGCCAGTTATATAGGTTAATGTTTTGGTATAGCCCCCATACAAATGACCCCCAGTTCACACTATTATCGCTCTAGAACACACATCTTACATTGGATCTTGATAACATTTTGCATATCATGTTATATTTCATTAAAGAATACATACTTTGAAGGTGATCCATAAGGGCCCACTTTTTAATTTAACGCCCTTACAAATGGGCCCCCATTTTTATTACTACCCCTCTAGGACCCACATTTTACATACTAGAATAGAATGAATACTACGAAAGTCAAATATATGGTATTAACCCCCATACAAATTGGCCTCCATTCTACTCTATTACAGCTCTAGTACCCACATCGTACTTTGGATCTCGATACAATTTTGCAGGTCATGTTACATTTCAACTAAGAATACCTACTTTTTAATGTAGTGCCCATATAAATGGCCTCCATTATATTATTACACACATACAACATCGAAAGTTTTTCAAATTTTATATTTCTAAGAATACATACTATGAAAGTCACATATATGTGACTATTACAGCTCTAGAAACTATATCTTACATCGGATTCTGGTTAAATTTTGCAGATTCTGATATATTTCAATTAGAAATACCTACCGTGAATGAGAACTATATATGCCCATATTTTGTTATAGGTCCCCTTCAAATGTCCGCTCGAGGTATATAAGCGGAGAGTGGTCATATAGTCGGTCCCGCCCGACTTTAACCTTTCCTTACTTGTTTTGCACAGTCTTTTTAGCTGTTCTCACATTTTTCATTATCTAACTTGTCTTTTTAGTCCGATTTTAATTTAGTTTTTATTATATCGGCTTAATAGCGCTGTGTGATAGTGCAAAAACTCCGGGAAGTCAGATTAGGTATTGTCAAGTAGAACAAGAATCTGTATTTGTATTTGCACACTTATAAGCCTGTAACTTATTTGGTTATCAACCGATTTTCACTTTCTCATCGGATTTGAAACGAAGAGCTTTCGAAAGATATTTGATATTTGTTCAGCAAATACATTTTTTAAACAACTTTTAGCCATTTTCAACTTCTGGCTGAAATTATAGTCGTTTGAGACTATATAAAAATAAATTTTGTCATATAAAAAAATTGTTAAGATATAAACTTATATGTTTCTGAAGAAGGAAGAATGCACGGTAAACTCAAAAACACTTTGCCTATGAATGTGTGAACTTTCAAGGCGGTAGGTCACACGGAACAGAAGTTAAATAACTATTTAAAACTAACTATTTTAAATTTAAATATATCGGATATAGATTCTATCTCAGGAAAAAAATAAATGTAAAATGCATCATAATTTATTCCAAATAGACTATGTATATCGTCGACATTCTAGAGCATCGATTCTAATGAGTTTTTTGTTTTCTGTTTGAAGTCAGTGTCTGATTTATCATTACTCCAAAATCGTTTGTGTGTTTCCCATTTTTATTCCAATGCTTTTTTTAATTTATGTCTTTATTTTTTGAAAAAATTCTAAATAGTCAACATATGCGCTATTTTCCCCAAACATATCAACACTACAAAATGACTTATATCACTTTGAAAATAAACGACTCACATAGCCAAACGAATATACGGTGTACGAACGTACGTACACTCGCACTCAAAAGTAATAACGCTTGTGAATGGTACTTACCTTTTTGTAAGCAGTGTACTTGAGATATTTATAATGTTTGTTGTCATATTTGATCTCCTCGGGCGTGAAAGTGAATTGTGAATTGATGTGATTGTAATGACGATTGTTATCATCCTTATCCTGCGCGTGTGTATGTGTGTGGGTGTACGGATAAGCGCGAGAGCGTATGTGTGTGTGAGTATTTGCGAGTAAGTGAGTGTTGTTCGTCAACGTACGTTCATATCATTGCCATTGTTATTGTTGTGTACACGACATGTACACGAAATCATCCAAACGAATGCCCATCATCCAAATGTTGTATAACATCATACAAGTATGCATGTTGTATGTGTGAGAGAGAGTGTGTGTGTGTTGGTTGTGTGTAGAGAAGTGTGTTTATTGCGGATACAAGAATGGATGGATGGTTGGTTGGTTGTTTGGTTGGCAGGCAACATGGATGGATGGATTAGAGAGATAAATCCAACCGAACAACATTTTTGGGAAGCGCACACACACGAACACACCGTCATGCAGAGACACAATTGCATGTGCGGCGAGGTTGATGATGTCGACGACGACGACGAGTAAACGACCACGGCGGATACATGATACGATTTACCAAAACAGGAAACGGAAATATATACGACGACACCACATACATATACAGCCACACGGAGTCATATCCATAGTCAAAGCCAAAGCCAAAGCCACAACCGGAGCAGACGACACATAATGAAATGAAAACAGAGGAAAGAAGACAATAACCATATTTAAGAGATTAATATAAACAATGTACATTAAATTAAATGAATACATACACATGTACGAGTATGTAACAACAGTATATGGATGAAATGAATGTACGAGGATGGTATGTGAATGTGGGATGGAAAATAATGTCTTTAAATGACAACAGCAACAGTAGTCATAATATAGACACTTCTTATGTTAGAAGATACAAATATAAATTGAGGGTATACGGAGAGACAGTCTGTTAAGAATATTAGTCTTCTATCTGCTATTTTGTAGAAATTATTCAAAGTTTGTACTTTTAGGGGAAAATGGGCAAAATGGGGTAAGAATGGTAAACATTGATAACGACAACTAGAACCATAAAACTAGGAATTAAAGGAATTTTTCGTAATTTGTAATTTTAGAGGAAAGCTATGTAAAACGGAAAAAATGGTACCAACCAAACGGAAGCTGCCACAATAATGTAATTCGGATTGTATGTCGCTGCTTGGACGCGAATAAATATCAGTATTTGTACTTTTAGGGTAAAAATGGGAAAAAATGAAATGAATCACCCGGTATTTTGGTAGCTCTCACTTTTGAAGCTTTTATTCTTTGACATTTGACAAGTAGAAACTACGCCATTACTAAAAACGGAACGATACACGCTTCAACAACGCATTGCTATTATTAAAATTCATGAATGAAAATAATCCGGAATTCTAACGAAAAATCGGGTCTAAATGGGGAAAATGAATAAAATTAGTACAGACATAATGGTTGCAGCTAGAAACATAAAAATCGGTGTCTACATTTCTCTGATTGTTTAGACCAGCAGCAGATTTTTTTTCCAATTTGTACCTTTAGGAAAATTCCAGTAAAATTTCTCTCCCGATTTGACTCTTTTCACTCTAGATACCACATATTGTATCAGATTGTCTTCAGATTTGGCAAAACATCTTATAAATAAACAAAGAACACCCATGGTGAAAATAGGGCAGATCGGTTCAAATCAAAATTCATATCATTTATTGAAAAAAGTCTGATTTTTTAGTTCCAAAACGCAATTTAGCCATTTTGGTCTCATTAACTTCTGAAAAGTAGTACGTAGATATAGAGTAAATTTCCTTTATGTTCATGCTAAATTGTATAACAATCGGAGTTCATTTGCCGTAAATATGCAAAAAAATAATAAAGCTAAATCAAGTGTTATTAGGTCCTTTTGGGGCGATTGCCTAATGTCTACTACAACAAAAGTTTTTGCATATTGGCCGATGGATTTTGATGCTGATCCAGCTCAGAGCCCTGATATTAGACAGATTGGGAATTTATGGGTTTATTTGGGATCACGACTGCAGAAAAACTCAGTACATAACATGAGGAAATGCGGAATATCAGCCGCGAATTTGAGCTCAACAGCAATCTTAAGATTGACGATAGACGATAAACTCGTAAATGAACTTATTGTGTTTTATTTAATCTATATTTTATAGAATGAAAATATACTTACAAATGTCATGGTGACTTTTATTACTATTATGGCTGACCACTACCACTTCGACCCATGGCGATCAACCATATCCGGACTCCTTAAGTAAATAATTCACCCAAACGAATGAGAACCACTGCTCATTTTCCGAATATCTGTCAAAAACCAAGTAACAAAGCAACGTTGCTACCTTACAAGCATCGGCGTTGCATATGCAAGTATGTGTATGAGATCTATTAGCTGTGCCGTGCTCATTTGTTTCCATATTCCTTTGTCTTATGCATATTCTGAAATCTCTGTAAGATTGCCTTTCAAATCAGGTTAGCAAAATCGGTTAACATTTACTAACGATTAGCTTATTTAAAACAATGGGTCGTTTTGGACAAAAAATAAAAATTATTAAAAAATTCGCAGAAAATCTCAAATTGATTTTTTGAATTGATATTGAGTTTCATTTCTTATTTTGTTAATAAACAAACGTTTTTAAGATATTGATATTAATTTAAAGATATTATTACTTAAATATTCACAATGTCAAAATCAAACTTTAGTCCCTTATTTTTAATCGTTCAAGGATTAAGGCTGACCTTAAAATATAACAGCTTACTTTGCTTTTGTGTTTAAATTTCTTTGCAGCATTTTTCCAACAAAAACTATTTTTATATTTAGTACTCGCTCGTAGGAAAAACATTTCGATTTTTAATTTGATACATTCATAAAAACGCAGTTTCTATATCTTTTCTTCTTTCGAAGCTATATCTATAATGTGTTATTTTGAAAAAATATAATTATAAATCTCTTCCAGAATGACAATTTACCTGAAACTTAAGAACAATTCGTCACCAATTAAATAGATCAAATAAATGTATAACAGCGCGTATCTATCTACGTTACAGCAGAGTGTGCTTGGCAATCGACAATGCCTGCTAAACGACGCCTAGCTGAATGTGCGGGTGGGAGCAAATAAATTGACTTTTATTAGCCGTGACATATGGATTCTATTTTTCGGGTGTTTCCTTATTTTTCCCCCTCAAATTCCTGTTTTATTTATTTTCATTAAATGATTTTTTCGGTCAATTTAATCGTCCAAATGTGCGTATAATCGGAAAAATCGTGCAAAAATTTGAGCAATCGGGTCTGTGGAAGATGTGAAAACACCAGTGCATGCTCGTACTGAAGAAAATATTGCTGCTGTTCGGAATAGTGTGGCTGCAGAGCCGTCCACCTCAACTCGTTGTCGTGCCCAACAATTGCACCTCTCACGCTCATCATTGATGAACATTATGCATAAAGACTTGCATTTACACGCTTTACTCTTGGCCATTCCAAACGTCAGAATGGTGGCAAGAAATGGCAACAATTTTCGAAGAAAATCATCTTCATTTTCACCTCAGTGGATTCGTCAATAAGCCGAATTGCCGCATTTGGGCGAATGATAATCCAAGAGTGATTGTCGAAAATCCAGTGCACCCACAAAGAGTGACTGTTCGGTGCAGTTTATGGGCTGGCGGCATCATTGGGCCGTATTTTTTCCAAAATGAGGCCGCTCAGTCAGTTACTGTGAATGGTCTTCGCTATCGTGAGATGATAACGCAATTTTTATGGCCCGAATTGGAAGATATGGATGTGGTCGATATGTGGTTTCAACAGGACGGTGCCACTTGCCACTTTGCGTGACAAATTCAATGGCCGTGTTATCTCACGTGGTGGCGATGTCAATTGGCCGCCAAGATCATGTGATTTGACACCGTTGGACTTCTTTCTTTGGGGCTATTTGAAAGAAAAAGTGTACGTCGATAAGCCTGCAACAATTCAAGAGCTGAAGGATGAGATAATTCGGCACATTAACGAACCTCAAAAGAACCTCAATTATGCCTCAGCGTCATCGAAATTTTGGACCATCGGATGGAGGTATGCAGGGTGTCCAAAAAAAACGGTTATTTTAGAAAGACGGTTTTCGGTTTAAACGAAAATTCAATTAAAAAAACGTTTTTTTTTTAAATCAAAGTACGAAAAATTGAAATTTTTTATTACGAAAGTAAATACAGTTTATTTTTAGTAAAGATACATTAAATAAGGAACTTCAGTAGCATTTTTTTGCTTGGGATAATTTTAAAATAAAATCAATTCTATAAAATAATTCATATTTTTACGTAGAAAAACTTGAATAAAAAGTTTACGTAGAATCCTTCTTATAATAACATCGCAATACCAGTATACAATTCAAGTGATAAAAGCTTCAATGATAAAGCTTGTCGTAGATAAAACACTATCGCTAAATGTTGATGTAGGGCTAACGGTCATCAAGGCATCATATAAGTTACTTAGCTTTTCAGTTTTTTTCTTTGATTTGTCAAAAAATGCGAAATCGTCATATAAGTCGCCTGTCTTTCGCCTTTTCGAACAATTGTGTGGTTTTTGGATGTGGTTCAATGTTTGGTTTAAATCCAACATTAAATAAATTACAAGACTTTTTTTCATTTGAAGTGGGATATTGTCCTGACTCAAGATCATTTTGCATCTATATTCAATAGAATGCAAATTTATTTACAAATGACATGGTGACATTTATTACTTGGCTGCAAACTACCACGATCATGATTTCGACCATGTCAAAAGTCTTTTCAAGTGGCTTCGCAGCGACTTCTCAACATCAAACCCGGCCTCTACAAGGAGATAATTCTCACAAACGAACGAGAAGCACAACTCATTTGCCGAATTTGTGTTTAAAAAATCGCACCAAGTAATAAAGTACACAAGCATCTCATTGAGTTGCATATGTAAGTATGTGTATATGCAGGTATAGTTACCCAGCAATACATCTGCCGTGCCAACGCTCATTTGTTTTACTAAAACATACTTACATATGCAACTCAGGGAAAAGACGTTTGTATAATTCATTTGCAAATTCCTTTGTATCCGATTCTGATGAGTATTTCAATACGCCATCGTTTAACGGAAATTTTCCGGAACTTTAAAACAACAAAAGTGTATTCAATGAGACTGAAAGAAAGAAGAGTAAAAATTCTTTCTTCCAGTCTCGCCATCAGCCTTTGGCACAAATCCAGGACGTATGTGTCTTCTATCTTTTTTAAATTGTCCAATAAAATTTTTGTATTGCTTCAGCTTCTATGAGTGTTGATGAGTCTTTTGACAGTTCTTTAATTGCTAACACAATGTGCAATGTTATCTTATTTACCAAAAACCGGTTAACCGAAAATGGCCATTTTTGTTGCCGCCGAGGTCGCGGCAGCCATTTGGCCGATATTTTGTTCCATACATAATAGAACCATATCAATATTATCATAATAAAAAGGCGTGACATTTATTTCCTAAATAATTTGTGTTTTATTCAAAATCAACGTCGGCCCTTAAAATTCAACAACCCTTTATATACATTATAAGGCCCCAAGTCGATATTTCAAGGTGTTAGCAACGGAACGACAAACTTAGTATACCCCCATCCTGGAGGTGGAGGGTATAAAAACTGCGTACTGTCTACCATGGACTCTATTCCACAGCAGCGCAATCTAGATGGGATAATTTAAAGATAAAGATAAAAGCAAATTTTAACAGGTTTATATTTATATTTCTTTATGACTAAACGACTTCACAAAGGAAAGAAGCCACGTTTTCATAGAATATTTTATTGAAGTCTCACTATCATACCGCCCTCGTTTATATAAATATTTCGTAAAGCAAAAGGTATACAAAGCTACTCATTCATGTGGATGTCATCTATATCAATATGAACTCAGAGTATGAGAACGTTGCAATGTACAAGAAGTGGGTAGTGAGTGTGTTAGTAATAGTGTACGTGTGTACAGTAAATATGCAGTGATGTGGTGGTGATGGTCTCTCAGTGTATAATTGTCCATTTTTCTGTCATTGTGATACGAATTAAAGTGTTTGTTTATTGTCACTATTTATCAACATTGCACAAATGTTCTGTCGTTCATTCATTGTGTTGCTAATTTTGTTTCTCGTTGTTGTCTTACTGCAGACATTATAGGCTGCACAGTGGGGAAAAACTGAATAATCGAAACCGCCATCTTTACAGAATCATTAGTTGACTGTCTGAAGTCAGCGTTAAATGGCTCCATGGACATATGGATTTTTATGGAAACGAACGAGCAGAGGGAATTGGCGAGAATTGGACCTACTTTAAGAATCCATACTGCGGATTCAATGGCAATACTGCCGCCTGTTAAAAGTGGTATCTTCATAATATATCTCAAACTAACTAATTTCGGTCAAACCTGGCCTGAATATATCCACAAAATTTTACTTAGCAGCCATAATAGGAGGGGTGTGTCAAGAGTGATGGAAAACCATGGGAGATGAATGAAGCTTCACTACGAAGCTTCAACGAAGAAGGAGAAACGGCGATTTTTTTTTTTTGTAATTAAATTATCCCATATCTTCCATTTTGCAATCTTGTTCAAGTTGTTTGCGATAATTCCATATGAAGTCAAAATTAAGTTCAGAAAAAATTAATGTCAAACCTAGAACAGAATTTGAAAATTTTACTTAGCAGCCATAATAGGAGGGGTGTGTCAAGAGTGATGGAAAACCATGGGAGATGAATGAAGCTTCACTACGAAGCTTCAACGAAGAAGGAGAAACGGCGATTTTTTTGTAATTAAATTATCTCATATCTTCCATTTTGCAATCTTGTTCAAGTTGTTTTCGATAATTCCATATGAAGTCAAAATTAAGTTCAGAAAAAATTAATATCAAACCTAGAACAGAATTTGAAACGAAAAATCGTTTCCCCCACTGTGACGTTGGTGCACATGTTGTTGGTTCTGTTGATGTTGTGCTTTTCTTAAATTACACAACATGTAAAGTTAAGTGTCAGTGTCATGTTTGGTGTTGTTGGACGGAGTCATTGGTGTGCCATTGTTGTGGATAAATATTCATGATACATGTTGTTGTTATTATTGTGTGTTGGCCGGTGGCTGGTGTTGATCTGTTTTAAAAAAATCAACATTCCAACACTCGACACAAACCATTAGTCGTTCAGTTAAGTTCAGTTCAGTCCATCCGTCCATTCCTACTTCAGCCTGTCTCTCCATCACTCACAACACAGAGCTTGGGTTTTTTTAATGGGCCTAGTGTTCTGTCTCTTATATTGTTGGGCCTACGATGAGGTGGTTGGATGATTGGCATGATTCTCTACTAAATACTACTACAACGAACTCAAAACTGTGTGTGTGTGTGCGTTGAGTGCGTTGTCGTCATCATTCTTCTGTACTTACATCCATGATTGTATTGAATTCATTGTTGTTGCTGCTACTTATGATATTATTGTTGCTGTTCTCTTTGTATTGCTGCTGTTGTTTTTCCTGCTGCTGTTGTTGTTGCTGCTGTTCCATGGTCTTCTTGTATTTGGCGTTGAAGGCATTCTGTCGCTCGTTCAGACGCTGCAAACGTTTCTCGTTGATGTTATCTGCAAATGAAGGAGGCGAGAAACAGACATTTTTAAATTAAATGAAAAACGAAAATGAATGTGAAAACAAAAACAAAATTACACATAAAATTCATTCATTCGTTCATTCAAAGAAGTTCAAATTGAACGTGTTGTTTTTTGCCTCGGAGTGTGCAAAATTAATTAATTGAAATTATGTTAATTTTTGTTACCAACAACAGTGGCTGTGGGAAAGTTGGGGTGGACGGGGCGGACTTTAATGGTTTCATGGAAATCTGTGTAGTGCTTTGTTTAAAGTTGAATTTTTATTGGTATACAATTTAAGGTTTTTCGGAGTTAAGAATTTATTTGGATATTCGGCCTATTATTTGTATTTATACACTCCACGAGAGTATTATGGCTTTGCGCAATTGTTTGTAACACCCAAAAGGAAACGAGTTAGAACCATCGTTTATTATACAGATCGGCTTAGAATCACTTTCTGAGTCGATTTAGCAATGTCCGTATGTCTGTCTGTCTGTACATCTATTGTTGTAATCAAATTACAGGTCGCAATTATTGTACGATGTTAAAAAAACTTGACACAAGTAAGTTTTGTGGATCAAGGACGAACGCTATTTAATTTGAGGCAAATCGGTTCAGATTTAGATATAGCCCCCATACATATTTCGCTCCCAATTTGACTTTTTCCGCCCTATAAACCATATATTTTATCATATTGTCATTTCATTCCATGTTTGGATATAGACCCATACAAATATTCCTATCGATTTGACAATTGGGTCATATTAGTCATTCCTATGATTAAGAAACATGCAAAAATCTTTCCCGTTTTCACTTTGTCTACCGAATTGAATTGTATTGGGATAGAAAGTGGAGTGTATCATATAGTCGGCCCGCCCGACTTTAGCCTTTCCTTACTTGTTTTTATACCCTCCACCTCCAGGATGGGGGTATATTCACTTTGTCATTCCGTTTGTAACACCTTAAAATATTCATCGGAGACCCCATAAAGTATATTTATTCTGGGTCGTGGTAAAATTCTAAGACGATATAGCCATGTCCGTCTGTTCGTCTATCCGTCTGTCTGTTGAAAGCACGATAGCGGCCGAAATGAGCTAGGAGGTTCAAATTTTTCCTAAATGTGTCTAATGGTTGCAGATCGGTTGGGATTGAAAGTGGGCGAAATCGGCCCAGAGGGAAACATTTTTCCCTCACAAGGACTGAAAATACCCCTAATATTTAGAGTATTTCAGCATGTTTTTTGAACATAATAGCTTGTATTTACTTGATATTTGCAATTCGCATTCCCTTTATAGCATAAAAGGGCACCATAGAATGAATTTTATTTTGTAGCGAAATGGGACTAAAAGGGATAAAAATAGTACCTATCAAACGACAAGAGATAGAAACACGAAATTTGGCGTGTACATACCTCTAATAGAGTAGATACATAATATACAAGTATTTTTTCTAAATTTGTACTTTTAAGGGGTTAAATGGGGATAGAGGGATGAAAATAGTACAAACCAAACGGCTGCACCTAGAATAATGAAATTCGGTGTGTATATTCCTCTGATTGCGTACACACATAAACTAAAGGAAATTTTCGAAATTCGTACTTTTAGGGTGTAAAATGGAAAAAGGGGATAAGAATTGTACCAAACAAATGGATGCAGCTAGAACCATGAAATTCGCGGTATACATTCCTCCGACTGAGTGACACGAAAAAAACGTTTTTCCAAATTCGTACTTTCAAGGAATTCAATGGGAACAGAGGGATAAAAATGGTACCAACTAAAAGGCTACAGCTAGAATGATGAAATTTTCGAAAGTCGTACTTTTAAGGAGTAAAATGCGAAAAAGGGGATAAAAATGGCACCAAAAAAATGGCCGCAGATAGTATCATGGAATTGGGTATATGCATTCCTCTGAGGGCATAGCCACGTAAAATATTTTTTTTCGAAATTCGTACTTTATTTTTTTTGCTTTTACGACAACAAATGGTAGAATCATGAAGTTGTCTTATACTGCGTACGTGAGAGATAAGGTATTTTCAAAATGTATACTTTTGAATTTAAAATAGATGGAAATACAACCAACCAAAGGACTGCAGCTGAAAATACACTCTCTATCCCCCAATATTTAGGGTATTTATGATTGCTGCCTTATATTTACTTTATGAATTGAAGCATTATTTCCATTATATATATACATAGTATAAAAATATTGGTAGCCTTGGCTTATTAATTAAATTTCTGATTTTCATACATTTGAAATTTGTTGCGGACATTCCTCTTGTAGTTTGGAAGCACCACAAAGGAAATAAATGTTTTAGCGGGCGAAATGGGACAAAAATTGATAAAATATGGTACCAATGATACGACAACAGCTAGAATCATGAAATTTGGTGTATATATTCGGTGTGTATTCGGAGGTCTGACTATGAAGACTCGACACAAAAAGGTTTTTTTTTTAAATGTGTACATTTGGGCGGAGAATGGGGCGAATGGGGATATCTTTACAATTTGTACTTTTCTTACCAAAATAATGCAGTCACTTTGTCTGTATCTTAAAATGCTACTCCCTAATGGCGACTGACAATCGCCTAATATTTTCGGCATGTTCACTTTCACAATTACAGCATTGTATTTATTTATAGTAGTAGATTTTAAACAGTGCGCATAAGTATACATTATAGTTTGAGATAGTAATCAAATATAGTAATGTGCATAAACATATCACAATTTTCGTAATATGGTTCTGTACTTCTATGTCGACATCCTTTAATCTGCTGGTAATACTGTGGAATGCACTCCGTGATGGAGGGTATATAAGATTCGGTCCGGCCGAACTTAACGCCTTCTTACTTGTTTTGTTTGGAATTTTCTCAATATGAAATATAAATTATCAATTTCAATTGGAATTTTCTCGATTATAAATGGAAATTCTCAATTTCAATTGGAATTTTCTCAATTTGAAATGGAAATTCTCAATTTCAATTGGAATTTTCTCAATTATAAATGGAAATTCTCAATTTCAATTGGAATTTTCTCAATTATAAATGGAAATTCTCAATTTCAATTGGAATTTTCTCATTATGAAATGGAAAATCTTAATTTAAATTGGAATTTTCTCATTTTGAAATGAAAAATCTTAATTTCAAATGGAATTTTCTCAATATGAAATAGAAATTCTCAATTACAAGTGGAATTTTCTTAATTTCAATTGGAAATGGTGTAGTTATTATAGTATTCGTTAGAATGTTAGCTAATAAAAAATAAAACAGAATATTTTTTCCGATTCGTTTTCTATTTTCATGCATAACATTTCTAATGTATTTTGGCTTTCTAAACTCGAAGACGATATTAACAAAATTTGTTATGGTATTTTTTATTTTTTTGTGTTACTAAAATTCCAATTTTTGATAACAGTTGGTTATATAGGGTGATTTTTTAAGAGCTTGATAACTTTTTTTTTAAAAAAACGCATAAAATTTGCAAAATCTCATCGGTTCTTTATTTGAAACGTTAGATTGGTCCATGACATTTACTTTTTGAAGATAATTTCATTTAAATGTTGACCGCGGCTGCGTCTTAGGTGGTCCATCCGCTTAGTCCAATTTTGGCATTTCCACGTTTTTGAGTAACAGAGACCCAATTGGTGCGAACGGCGACGAATCGAAAATTGGTGGTCATCATTAACACTGGCCGATACAGCTGCGATATTTTCTTCAGTTCGCACTCTACGTAAGCGTGTTGGTGGTTTAATGTCCAACAATGTAAATTTGGTGCGAAATTTAGTCACAATAGCCCGAATAGCCGCTTCAGTGGGTCGATTAAACTGACCATAAAATGGAAGCGCGCAATGAACTTTCTTAACAGAGCACGCATTTTGATAATAAAATTCAATAATTTGCAAGCGTTGTTCGTTTGTAAGACGATTCATGATGAAATGTCAAAGCATACTGAGCATCTTTCTCTTTGACACCATGTCTGAAATCCCACGTGATCTGTCAAATACTAATGCATGAAAATCCTAACCTCAAAAAAATCACTCTTTATATTAAACTAAAGGTACTCATGATGACTACAAATATTGCGAATTATATATTCACATAGAAGTAGTGGCTTAGGAAAAGTCTTCAAAAATTTGGGAAAAACTATTTTTTGAGAAAAATCTATTTTTGCTGGCACGAAAGAAAAACAGAAAGAAGTATTTTGTTTTATTTTTAATAGGTAACTCAAAAAAAAAAAAACAATGTAAGAAATCTATGGATGAAGGTATAAGATACAAATCTTTTTTTAATTTTTAAAATTAAATTATTACACTAAACTATTACAAACTAAAACTATATATTCTTTTTATATAATGGGACTTTTCGCTTTATTTAAACAAAAATTAAAAAAAAACATGTTTTTTATCATAACTTCTACATTTATCCATAGATTTTTTACGTATAAACATTGTTTTTTTGCGTTATAATGCTATTTAGCTATTTAAAAATATCACAAAATATTTTTTCAAACTTTTTCTATTTGGTTGACTTTTTTCATGCCAGCAAAAATGTATTTTTTTTTTTCGAAAATTGTTTTCCCCAGATTTTTAAGGCTTTTCTAAAAGCACTGCGAAAATGAATTTTTCAAAATTTGTTGATATCATAATTACCTTTAATTAAATTTGCGATACAATATATACAAAAAGAGAGTACTAATATTAAAGCTTTGTACGACAAAAAATTTAATTTTAGTAAACAATTTAAAAAATATCCATAAACTTGTTTTGTGCTGATTTCATGAATCGTTATGCCTCAGTGCACACAAAATTTTAATTTAATCGAAAAAATCAATTTTTCCCTATTTTTTGGAGACTGCTCCTAAACTATTGCTTCCATGTGAAAGTGAAATTCACATTATTTATAGCCATGAAAACTCTAATAGGAAAATTCTAATTCTAAAATCACTATCAGCTTCAATGCATATAGGAAATAATTTTGTAGGTCTCGGACACAAAATTATTATTATATTTTGTTGCACAGTGCAATTTTCGCAACTACAACAATATATAGTCGTAGCTGTGATTATTTCCACGAATGAATAAATATTCGATTTATACCGGAAAATATCCAGTTCGAATTAGGGTTTTCATTCTCGACGCATTCTAAGCGTTTGAGTACTTTAACCGTTTTTGAAAAAAATCCGAAAATTGTACGGCCCAACAACCCACTGCAGTAGAGTAGAATAGGGAGCATTCACTACTTTTGGTGTAGCGAAGCTAATTATTTTTATTAAAAGAATTAAAACTATTTTTATAGTTTCTATAGCAGCAATTCTCACAGATTCTATTATTTTTTTAAGTTGTTCAAACTGTGAAAGAGCACCACTCATGGGGTACAATAGCCAAGAACTAAAACTTCCGTTTATTCTTAGTGCATTATAGTTGGAGATTAATTGATTGAAAGCGTCAATGTATTTAAAATAATTCCTACTTCTTTGCGCACCACAAAGTATGGGTTTTTATACAAATATATTTAAGTAAATAGGTATTAGTTAATAATACTGATCGGTGTTATCGTATTAAAATCAAGTTTAACTTAACATTGAACTGTGTGAGATCAATATGGAATATATTTAATGGCAAAGTTACCCTAATTTTTGAATGTGTTTTCAAATCAAACTCTACTCCACTGTTGATTCAAAAACACAATTATATTGCTGTGAAAGGTCTTTTGTTTTCCACACAAAAAGGTTATAACATTGTGTTTTCACATCAAATATTTTTTCAATACAAAAATCACAAAAAACGTCTATTCGATGTAATTTACAAACTAGAACTTTCTAAGATGGTAGTGTAAGGGATGATTAATAACTACAAGAATTATTGGTTACTTCGATTTTATAGCTTTCGTAAATTCTGGGATACGGAGGTGTCCCAGTGGCGAAGGCCCCCTCCTCCTATCTTTTTTGGCCCTTTATCTCCATTTACCGCCTCAAAGTAATTTTTTAATGGATTTCTGTTTCTCAGGCAAAGGGATGAACACATCGAATTTCAGATTTTAGCTATGTATCATTTTTATTCCTTTATGTCCCGTTTCCCTTCTAAAAGTAAAATTAAAAAAAACTCACTCTAGGCCGTGTGTGTACGCTGTAAGGACGGTGCATGCAGCGAATTTCACTATACCCCTCTGCTGGTACCATTTTAATCGCTTTCCTCTCAAAAGTACTATTTTTAAAAATCCCTTTCCGTTGTGTGTCTATGGTCTCAGAGGGATGTATACACCGATTTCCATGATTCTCCATTATTGGTACTATTTCTATCCCTTTAATCGCTTCTTCTTCTTTCTCCCAAAAAAGTACAAATATGAAGAAAACACATTTTTATTTCATTAAACATTAGAATTTCACCATGCTAACTACACCCACGATTCCCATCTTTGGTCCTATTGTTATCCCATTTCACTGCATCATTATTCCTCATACATATGTTTGATGTATGAATGCATTTTAAAAATCTTTTATACATGCCCAATTTCATTATTCCCGCTATATCTTTTTGGCTAGTATGATGGTTCCACTTTTATCCCTAGCTGAACCCCGCCCGCTTAGCCAGGCAAAAAAAAAAAAAGAAATGGTAAAATTAAAATCAGGATTCATATTGATCTTATCATACTGATATTATCGTGGTCAGTAATATATAGTTCCCATTTTCAGCCTTCTAGCTTAAAAAACACTATTGCCACGCCCACTAAACGAAAGTCCAAATTTCGGTGTCATATTTATTATTATCGTGGTCAGTGTATCATGTATATTAACATGTACCACTCTTCTAGCTCTCAAAAACGTTTTTGCCACGTCCACTCCACCCACAAAACGAAAATCCAAATTTCGGCATCAAATTGATCTTTCTCGTGGTCAGTAATATACATGTACCAATTTTCAGCCTTCTACCACTCAAAAACACTTTTGCCACGCCCACTCCACCCACAAAATGAAAATCCAAATTTCGTCATCATATTTATCATTCTCGTGGTCAGTAATATATACGTTCCAATTTTCAGCCTTGTTGCTCAAAAAACACTATTGCCACGCCCACTACGCCCACAAAATGAAAATCCAAATTTCGGCATCATATTTATTATTCTCGAGGTCAGTAATATACATGTACCAATTTTCAGCATTCTAGCTCTCAAAAATACTATTGCCGCGATCCCTCCGCCCACAGAGCAATCTGTACTGAACATCTGTACTGAACAACAACATCGGTTCAGTCGTTTACAGGTGATTACGGAACAAACAAACAGACAGACAGACTTACACTAAGGTTTTATAATATTAATAGGGATGGTCATACGCCATCTGTTTACGTAGATAGAGCGATGTTACATGCTCTGAATTTTACGATGCCCTTCCGTTGGTACCATTTCTATCCCTTTATGCCTGATTTTTATCGCCTTTAGTTCCGCTTACCCCAAAAAGTGCAAATATCGAAAAATCCCTTTATGTCACTTGACTACAAAGTCAGTGGGATTTATCAATTTTGCAACTATTTTATTCCTTTTTTCAGTTTCCCCTGTAAAGGTACGAATTAAAAAAAAATCTGTTGGTGAAGCCTTTCGCCTAGGACTTTTTGTCCCATTTTGCTCCCTAAAAGTACGAATTTTGAGAAAATCATATTAGCACTTACTTATCTGATATATAAATTGAAATCGTAGTAAGCAGATTTTGAACCAGAATCTCACCATGGAGTTTTACGGGAGTGCCTTCATAGAACGCATTATGATATAATTTTTAAAATCGATCCTTAAACTCATCTGTCATTATCTGATCACATTTTACATATACACACTCATTTTCTCAGATCGATTGTATTTCAAGGTCTTACAATTGAAATCACCATCTTATTGTGCACTGCCCTTCATATGTAGGAAGTGTGAGAGGGGGCATAAAAACCCCCACTGTTTGCCATGGCAAGGCCAAAGTCAATTTGCCCTCCGTGGTGGCAATCAAAAATGCTTAATGATGAAGCCCATTGAAATTGGATATACAAGTACATGGGCTGAAAGAAAGTTCAAATTTCAGTCGTTTTTATTATGTCTGCTGCCATTGGCGGTCCACATTTTACGCCACTTGCAATAACATGGCTTTTGTGTGTTTCTCTTTTTTCCCTGGGAAAACCCCCAAATGTTCATTCTAGGAATTCAATCTTGAAATTAATTCCCAAAGAACACTTTCAATTTACAATTCATTCGGCTGCTGGCTTCACTCCTTCTGCCTCCAGACGTCCACTTCTCTCTCTCTCTCTCGGAATGGTTTATTTATTTATTTTACCTCTCAAATACACATATATTTGCCATTGTCTGGTTGTGATGTTCTTTTTTGTGTGGATGTTTGCCTCCCTAATCCCCACGCCCCCGCTCAGCAATATGACGATGCTGTTATTATTAAATCCCATTCATTTCAATTCACCAAAGAATGACCCCCACTTCCATGTCCCACACATTGGCCACATCCCACAGGTTCCCCGAAATTGTCGACACGAGCAACACACTGCCAAAAATTCATCTTTGAACTTGTTTTCTTGCGAATTCGAAGTGAACACGTTTGACGTTGGTGTTGCTGGTATTGGTTTGGTTGCTGTGTTTGCTGGTGTTGGCGGTGGTGTTAGAGATGTCGAAATCTGAAACCGCTCATTCGGGAATTTCTATGCGATTCTACGTCAATCCTTAAACAGTCAATATAATGATGATTTATAGTCCAATTTATTGTGGGTCAGCAACAGATCAATTTGATCAAAATCATTTGTAATATGTTCTTTCTAGGGAGTTCCTAAGTCAAATTCCTCAATATTTGAATTTATACGGTTGCTTTATAAAAGGCAAATAATGGCACACTTAAATGCCTTAAAATATTTTGATATAGTATACCATATACCTACTTAGTTAGTGAAAATTGTCTCTCATAGCTTGGGAGATAAGTTCTAAGTATAAGTATTTATTTCATTTTTATACCCTCCACCTTTGTTATTTCGTTTATAACACCTTGGAATATTCATCGGAGACCCCATAAAGTGTAGATATTCTGTATCCTGGTAAAATTCTACGACGATCTAGCCATGTCCGTCTGTCTGTTGAAAACACTCTAGCCGTTGAACGAAATGGGCTAGGAGGTTCAAATGTTGCCTAAATGTGTCTTATGGTTGCAGATCGGTTGGGATTGAAAGTGAGCGGTCAGAAAATTCCCCTAATATTCAGACTTTTTTTAATTTCTGCTTTATATGCACTTCAAATTTGTTGCGTACATTCCTCTTGTAGTGTAAAAACACCAAAAATGGGCGAAATGGGACAACAAAGGGATAAAAATGGTGCCAATGATACGACAACAGCTAGAAACATGAAGTTTGGGATGTACACCATTTTCAAGTGTAATTCAAAAGACACCATTTGAAATTCAAAAATTCCATTTGAAATTCAAAAAATGTCAATTGAAATTCAAAAAATATCATTTGAAATTCAACTCATCGTTTTAAATTCAAAACTCGTCATTTGTAATTCAAAAGACACCATTTGAAATTCAAAAGTCGTCATTTGAAATTCAAAAATTATTCCACTTGAAATTCAAAAGATTCAATTTGAAATTCAAAAATGTAAACAAAATTATTTAAGAAAAATATACAACATTAGGTGGGGTAGAATTTATTTTTTCTGTAAATTTGGATATTCTGCATTTTTGAAAACAAATTTAACAAAATGATAGGTAATTTCATATATTGCTCATAGAGCATCTGCATATAATTTATAAGGACTTGCAAATTACTTAGGGTCGGATTATTTGTGTGGGAGGTACAACAAATCATAACTATTTTACATGTATAAAGTGATTGTAAAACCATTTCCAAAATTAAATTGTTACTGATCAGTTTTATTTTAACCAAAGCTTATGCCAATTTGTGTGAGAGGTCTTGAAATAACGCTCAAATTGCAGGTGTATATAACGTCTATGAAACATTTGCAGAAATAAATAAATGCTACCTAACCTAATGTATATTTTGCTTAAATAATTTTGTTTACTCTTTTTGAATTACAAATGGAATAATTGTTGAATTTCAAATGAAAACTTTTCAATTTCAAATGGTGTCTTTTGAATTACTTATGACGAGTTTTGAATTGCAAATGAAGAGTTTTGAATTACAAATGATGACTTTTGAATTACAAACGAGGTTTGAATTACAAATGAAGAGTTTTGAATTTCAAATGATGTCTTTTGAATTTCAAATGATGTCTTTTGAATTTCAAATGAAGTCTTTTGAATTACAAATGAAGACTTTCAAATTTCAAATGTTGTATTTTGAATTACAATTTCAATTGACATTTTTTGAATGTCAAATGGAATTTTTGAATTTCAAGTGATATTTTTTGAATTGCAAATGGAATTTTTGAATTTCAACTGGTGTCTTTTGAAATTCAAGTGATGTCTTTTGAATTACAATTGAAAAAGGTGTAGTTGCGTAGATGCCTGAAATAGAGGGATTTTTCAAAAGTCTTACTATTAAGGGATACAAATGAAAAAGAGGGATAAAAGTGGTACCAACCAAACCGCTGATGTTGACTGACTGTGATGACGAGAAATAAAAAGTATAATTTGTACTTTAGGCGATACAAATGGTACCAAACTAACGGTTGGATCTATTATAATGCAATTCGGTGTGTACATTTCTTTGACTGCGTAGACGCGAATAATAAATAGATTTTTCGATATTCCTACCTTCAGGATGTAAATGGGATGATATGGGATGTAGCTAGAAGCATGATATTCAGTATTTGCACTCGCCTGACTGCGTAGACGCGGAAAATAATTTTTCTAAATTCGTATTTTTAGGGTCAGAATGGACAAAGGATATTAAAATTGATTTGAATATATATTTTTTTAATTTTTTACTAATATTACTATTTTTGCCGAAGGCACCTTTAATATTTGTACACTCATTATGTTGCTGTTTTTTTAATTTTTGTATTCGACCTTTAGTATTTAACAGTATATTTTGATTGTTAACTAGTCAAGCTCTAGGTCAGTGTGATTTATTTTTTTATTCTATATTTCGATTCTCATCGAGGATCATCTTCAGGAATTGAACCATAAATAATGACTTCCTCGTCATTGTCAAAGCACTCGTTTTAGAAATATTAGCCACATAACTCCCGCTTGTATGTTTAATAAAAGTTACTTATGATGACTACATCACATCGACCCAGTGGTTTTTGGAACAACCTCCAAAAAAAATTAGAAAAAAACTTATTTTAAAAAATCATTTTTTGTTCAACAAAAATAAAAAATGGAAAATCGTTTTTTTAATATCTAACATTCTATCGAAAAAATAAGGTTCCTTCGACAACAATTTTAATTTTAGTAAAAAATTAAAAAATATATATCCATAACATTTGTATACCCTCCACCTCCAGGATGGGGGTATACTAACTTTGTCATTCCGTTTGTAACTCCTTGAAATATCGACCTGAGCCCCTATAATGTATATATATTCTTGATCGTCATAAAATTCTAAGACGATCTAGCCATGTCTGTCCGTCTGTCTATCTGTCTTTCTGTCCGTCCGTCTATCTGTCTTTCTGTCCGTCCGTCCGTTCGTCCGTCCGTCTGTTGAAAGCACGCTAGCATCTAAACGAAAGGAGCAAATTTTTCATAAATACGTCTTATAGTCGTAGATAGTTTGGGATTGAAACTGGACGAAATCGGCCCAAAGGGAAAAAATTTTCCTCACAATGACTGAAAAAAAAAACATAATAACCCCTAATTTTTTAAGAGTATTTAAGCATATTTTTTCAATATGTCTGCTTGAACTTACTTGATATTGGATATGCGCATTCCCCCGATAACAAAAACGTGCACCATAAAACGATTTTTATTGGTAGGGGGTGAAACACGAAATTCGCTGTGTACATTCCTCTAATTTAGTAGGTGCATAATATGAAATTATTTTTCCAAATTCGTACTTTTAAGGGATAAAATAGGAATAGAGGGATAAAAATGATACCAACCAAACGGCTACATCTAGAATAATGAAATCGGTGTATACATTCATCTGATTGCGTAGACACGTAAAATAGAAGGATTTTTCGAAATTCGTACTTTTTGGGGTTCAAATGGGAAAAAGGGGATACAAATAGTACCAACCAAATGTTCGCAGCTAGAGTCATGAAATTCTCGGTATACATTCCTCTGATTGCGTAGACACGTAAAATTAACGGATTTTCCGAAATTCGTACTTTTTGGGGTTAAAAAAGAAAAGGGTATAAAAATAGTACCAGCCAAATGACCGCAGCTTGAGTCATGAAATTCGAAGTATACAGTCCTCTGATTGTGTAGACACGTAAAATAAACGGATTTTTTCGAAATTCGTACTTTTTGGGCTCAAAATGGAAAAAGGGGATAAAAATAGTACCAACCAAATGACCGCAGTTAGAGTCATGAAATTCGGAGTATACATTCCTCTGACTGCGTAGACACGAAAAATAAAAGTTTTTTCCAAATTCGTACTTTCAAGGGATACAATGGGTACAGAGGGATAACAATAGTACCAACTTAACGGCTACAGTTAGAATGATGAAATTTGGTGTGTACATCCATATAATTGCGTGGATACGTAAAATAAAGAGATTTTAGAAAGTCGCACTCTTAAGGCGGTAAAATAGGAAAAAAGGGGATAAAAATGGTACCAACCAAATGACCGCAGCTAGAACATGGAATTCGGTTATACATTCCTATGACTGCATAGACACGCAAAATAAATAGATTTTTCCAAAATAGTACTATTTACTTTTACGGCAAAAAATTGTTGATTCATGAAGGTAGGTTATTATGCACGTGAGATACTAGATTTTCAAAATTTGTATTTGTTTTGGTTTGGTTATTCCTGTAATATTACTGCACTTCTAAGAAAATCGACAGCCTCTATGAAATGCAATCCATGGTGTAGGGTATATAAAGTTGTTTTCGAGTTTAGAAAGCCAAAATATGTATATACGAAAATGTTATACATGAACTCCGATACATTAGTCTGAAGGACATAATACACCTTACTTTGTGAAAAATCCCTTTTTTTGGATATTTTTTGTGACTTTTTTTTTTCGAAATTCCTCAGAAGTGTGATATTTTTTAGTTTAACAAGTTTCCATCACTTTAGCAAAATATTCTGTATTTTCTTCATATTGATAAATTTATTATAAAAATAAAAAAAACAGCTACAGCAAGTTTTTTAAGGCACCCACTGTGCTACAATTGTGACCTGGAGAGATAGATGGGCATAGTTTTAAGTGATTATTCTTTGATCGGTTTCATTTAGGTACACACGTCGAAATAGTGAAGAAAATCCACAAAATTGTTGTGGATAAAAATAAAAAAATTATCCGAGACCTACAAAATTTTGTTTAGTGTGTGCATTGAGGCTACTTATTCATAAAACCAACACATTTTTCAGGGATTTTTATTAAAGTTCCGTCGAAGGTACCTTTAACATTCGAAAATATTTGTTCGATCACATCCGGTTATTTATTACATTTAAATAATGAAAACGGACATAAACCCCATTGGGGATTAAGTCCGCGGACATATTAAGTGTCTCAGTGACCTTTAACCGTAGGTGGTTAGGATTTGCCTGGTTAGGTAAGGAAACCAACCTGTTTTTGTCCCTATTACACCATTTTCAATCCTAATTCAAAAGACACCATTTGAAATTAAAAAATATCAATTGAAATTATTTACATTTTTAAATTTCAAATTGAATAGCTTTTGTATTTCAAATGGAAACTTTTGAATGTCTCTCATTATTACAAATGATGATTTTGAAATTTTTGAATTTCAAGTGATGTCTTTTGACATCACAGTGCTCGGAAGATCACATTTGGTACCGCTGGTTTGAATGGCACAGCTGTTAATCGTCCTCCTTATACATCAATATGTTGACGTTTTGGTTTCCGATATTTTCTTGATGCAGTTATTCCATCGTGGGAGCAGTTTTCCTATTCGACAAGTGGTGATTCATTAATAGTTCCAACGTCAGTTCGGTTGTTTCCATTTCAGGTCCATTTGCATCTTAGGTAGGATATTTTATTCTTAGAAACATCATTAACTATATCAGCTTGCTCACAGAAGTATTTCCAGGAGTTTCTTTTAGTCGTTCTTGTTATTTTCTTTTAAAATACGAAAAAATCGTCACTTTTGTTTAAACGAAAAATAGCCCTTCCTGGATTAAATACAAATCCGCCTACGATTTTCTCCACAGGGTTATGCTACTCAACTACTCAAAATAAAGCTTTTGTTCGTTGACAGAGGGTTTCAGACTAAAACCGTCAAACTGCCAACCCGGTTGTCTTACATAAACCGCTTTTCCACATCGCCAATCTTGTGGTCGATATTGATGTTGTTTGTTTGTAGTGGCACATCAATACGATAGGTTTCATTTTCTTTTCAATAATTTATTAATGAGTTCACAGAACTGTTCGACTTCGATACATTAGCGTTTTGTCCGAGGAGCTACTGTTGCTATTGATCCTGTTTTTTCTGTAGTATGTGGTTTTGGCTTGAACGTTTTTTTCTTTCGACTGTGTGTGCGGTTCTTGTTTAAATGGTCATCGCTACTCAATTTCCCTTTCTTTCGCTTTTGCCCCTTTAAGCACTGTTGGTTTTCGCGTTGTTTTCTTTTTTTATGTTTTTGGTTAATTGATTTTTTTAATTGAATAGTTTTTTTCTTTCGATCGATTTTCCTCCTTTCTTTTCTTTTATTTTTTTTTTTTTGAAGACACAACTGGCCACTGCTTTCACTGTTGCTGTTGCTACCGCTGCTGGCATTTTTGTTGTTGTTTTTTTTTCATTTTCTCTGCTATTCTCACCCATTTAACAATACCGGAGATTCCATTTAGAGGTTTTTATTGCGAACACATAAAAAAGTTCGTCGTAATTGGTGGAAAATTTAAAATGTTTTCACACTCGCTCACTTGTGGGTGGGATAATTTAAAATGTTTTTCAAGTTTGTAATTAGATAGAAAAAACACGAAAACGAAAATAGGATAGATATAGTGGAATGATTTAATTTTAGAGAGGGAAGTGGTGTTCTTAACTACTGAGTTAAGTTAAAGGATATTGTGTGGGCGGTTTATAAGAGGACATTTTGATATTTCGATAGGGATATATCACAGAACTGGTCCCAAAGTGTAAGTAAAATGTCAATTCACTTGTCAATTCATCTGTAGAATAACTTCGATTTCTGAACGTTTTTTTCATCGACTGCGTGAACTCGGAAGTGGTGAAATAATGGTTCTATTTTTTTTTAATTTAAAAAAATTGAAAGGACTGTTTTTTTCGTCGAATCTAAATCTACTGTCAACAATCGTTTATTACACTGTGTGCAATTTTTATGTCATGGAAATATAACCATATACGGACACCACTACGTGGTAAAATACCACGGGTCTCCCAGTTTTGCCCAAAGTCATGCACTTTTTTATGGGTCCCAAAGATTTAGGGCCTCGGTGTCATTCTTGCAAAAAATTATCATTTTCTCAGCTCATATCTTGCAAACCGTTTGGAATTTTGATTTACTCTCTGAGATAAAGTTGTAGCTCTTGTCATAAAGAACAAACATTTTAAGCTTAAATAAAAAAAACAAGTAAGGAAGGTTAAAGTCGGGCGTGGCCGACTATATGATTAGTCATTATACCCTATGGTGTAGGATATGAAAAGGTCATACATTTGGACCGTGTGATATACGATGCAGCTATAAGAGGAGAATATACTACTAATTCCATACTTCTATTTGTATTTGTAAGAAAATTAGAACACAAACTTTGAATGGGAGCTATATACAAATCTGAACCGATCTGACCCATGTTTAGCAAAGGTTTTCTAGTTGAAATATTAGAAGCTTTCCCAAATGTGTTGTCATTTATTTTGGTTTAAGACCAAAGGTTGTGCTGAAGTCTTCAGCAGAACCCAAAATTAGCAAAAAGGCAAAGTGAGACCTTTATTGTTGCTGCTAAAAGTTGACTGCGCAGTTTCGATGGGCGCTACCCCATCTCGTCAGAACTTTCCTAGGTCTCACTTTGCCTTTTTGCTAATTTTGGGTTCTGCTGAAGACTTCAGCACAACCTTTGGTCTTAAACCAAAATAAATGACAACACATACAACATAACAGACCAACAACACATACAAACAACAACAATACACACGAGGTACAGTGAAGACGGGACATACCGTACAACAACAACCTTTGCATTGTTGCGAGAGATGCGAGCACATGCATAACATTGAATTGGCAAAGTGAGATTTTTAGTTTTGTCGACTTAGTTCGGTGGAATATTTTGTTTATCAGCGCTTCTCATTTGTCGTATGTGACCGCTGGTACTAATATGAACCCTGATTTATGTCAAAGACATACATTCGTTGCGAAAGTTCTGACGAGATGGGGTAGCGCCCATCGAAACTGCGCAGTCAACTTTTAGCTGCAACAATAAAGGTCTCACTTTGCCTTTTTGCTAATTTTGGGTTCTGCTGAAGACTTCAGCACAACCTTTGGTCTTAAACCAAAATAAATGACAACACATACAACATAACAGACCAACAATACATACAAACAACATTAATATTCTATTCTAATTTCGAGAGTTTGCCTTGCAATTTCATTGAATGCTGGCAAAATTCGCCTTGATTATATTTTACATTATATTTTATATTATAATTCTTCGAAATCCTAATCCTCGTTCCACTCTAGTATACATGCTGGCAGATTTGTCCCTGCTGCTTTCATAGACAATATAATACTGCCAACATGCTATGAAATGAAAAAAACAATAAAACAAAAATCTAACTTTCATTCTGCGAATACTTATTCATCACTTTGACGTGAAAGACTTTACACAATTTCTTCAATCCCCGGAGGTGTTGCACGCCAAAACATACCACTGCCACTGCTACTGCCATTTCCACTTTCAATTTAAATTCAAATTAAATTTTATTGCGCGACGATAAAATATTTCTAACTTTCAAAGTGTGCAGTCAGTGGTAGTACATTTTTTGTCCAAAGAAATTCCGGGCAATAAAACATCTCTCTCACTTTCACATTCAAAATGGCATTTCGTGTCGTTGACATACTCCTCGTACGTACATAAATTCGTACATACAGACATACTCGTACATATATAGTTACGCGGCATTGTTTTGAGTAGTAAAAAAAAGAAAAAAATTCACATTTCTCAACACCTAAATTTTATTGCACTTTAAATGACTTTTTGATGGCAATTTTTCAAAGATTGTCTACGGATTACATTCACCCGGGTCTTTTTAACAGTCCATAAAATGTATCCATGGCCCAAAACCCCCCTCTCCATAGACTTTTGTTTTTCATACAACTACTATGTATTGACATCTTGAAATATTTATGATACGATATTTGCTTGGCTTTCAATATATATATTTTGGTGGGAGTGGGGCATGAATGCTTTATAACCGAACAACTGGCATTTTTTGTATTACATAGATTATGTCGGCTATTTTATGATGCTTCATTGAAATCACTGCCAAGTTCAGGACATTGGGCATTTGTTATGGTCATCCTTTAAATTAGTCCTTTATTGCTTAGTTTGCCATTTTGGTATTTCTGAAAGAGAAGGTTTACGAGTACGCATACGTTCATACGACAATTAATGTTGACAAATAAAATCTCTGAGTAGAACACCGGAAAATTTTCCGGTCGATATGTCACTTTGGTTTTATTTCAAAGCCATAACAATAAATAGTAATAATTATTTTGTCGTTCTCGATATGAGAAAAAGTTACGGATTTTCAAATGGCAGTTTTCGCAATTTTTGCCTTTGCAGCCAACATTTGCGCAAAAATATAGAATTTATATTTTTTTATTTATCGCGCTCCTCCGAAATTTGCTGAAAAAGTTCGTCTTCCAAAAAGCAAACAAAGAATTTTAACTATAGTAATTTGTTTGCGTACGTTGTCGTGTATGTTTTCTATTTAAGCGTTAATAGCTTTATTTGCATCTTTGGTGTCTTTGGCGACCCCCCCTGAAATTTTCCGTCAATGTTTTTTCGTACAACATTTTAATAAATAAAACTCATATTATATATTTTTTAGTTCCGATGATATTTGACATGATATTGTATTTTACATAGGAATTGGCATTTAGCCAAATTTACCCAAATATGTTATATTTGACCTAGGACGACCTACTATGTAAATAAACAGTACAACAACTCCTATTTTCTATATTGCCGTTTCAAACCACAATTATTAAAAGCGATCTTTTTTAAAATTGATAGATGACAATTAACTACTATAAACGTTCAACAGACTAGTGCATGTTTGGATGTGGCTCTGTGCAGGTGTTAGATACTCAGAAGTTTGCCGTACTACTTTTCAACATCAAACCCGGCCTCTATAAGGACATGGTCGAAACCATGATCGTGGTAGTCTGCAGCCAAGTAATAAAAAATAAACTTTATAAAGGGGAAAAAATTAAATGGTTGTTGGTTGAACTTAAATTAACATAGATAGACGCATGAAATTTAAAGTATATTTAGCAGATGTTCTTCTCTTTCAGTTGATACCCATATCGCCATCGTATGACACGCAAAAGTACGAAACTAAATTAGTGAAACATTTACATCCTTTGGAAATTAAAAGTCCTGTAATAAGGTCAAACGACCAGGAAATGAAAAACTGATTATGAGTTTTCCTATTAGTGACCTATAGTTTCACTTCTATATAATCTCGTTCTTGGAAGGGAAATCATGTCGCACAGTTTTATTGTAACATCTTATGTGAAGTTTTCCTCCCAATTTATCCATTTAAAGACAACAATTTCAGATGTTTTTTATACCCTACACCACTACGTGGACTAGCCAAGAAATAATCGAGCTAGACCCACTTTTAAGTATACCGATCGGCTTAGAATCACCACCTGAGTCGATTTAACGATGTCTGTCTGTCCGTCTGTCCGTCCGTCTGCTGTCCATCTAAGCTTGTTCGCACTCTACAGGTCGCACTTGTTGTCCGATTGCCATGAAACTTGGCAGAACTTATTTTTTCTGGCCAAGGACCATCGGTATTTGGAGGAAATCGGTTCAGATTTAGATATAGCCCCCATACAAATGTCGCTCCCGATTTGACTTTTTCCGCCCTATAAAATAATATAGTACCCGATTTTCTTCAAATTTGGCTTAACACCTTATAATCTAACTAGAAACACCTATGCAGAATTTTGGTAAGATCGGTTCAGATTTAGATATAGCCTCCATACAAATGTCGCTCCCGATTTGATTTTTTCCGCTTCAGAAACCACATATTTTACCCGATTTTCCTTAAATTTGCCATAACCTCTTATAATCCAACTAGAAACAGCTATGCAGAATTTGGGTATGATCGGTTCAGATTTAGATATAGCCCCCATACAAATGTCGCTCCCGATTTAACTTTTTCCGCTTTAGAAACCACATATTGTACCTGATTTACTTTAAAATCGGCACAACATTTTCTAATCGAACTAGAAACACCTATGTTGAAAGTAGGTAAGATCGGTTCAGATTTAGATATAGCCCCCATACAAATGTCGCTCCCGATTTAACTTTTTCCGTTTTAGAAACCACAGATTTTACCCGATTTTCTTTTAATTTGGTACAACATCTTATAATCCAACTAGAAACACCTATGCAGAATTTGGGTAAGATCGGTTCAGATTTAGATATAGCCCTCATACAAATGTTGCTCCCGAATGTTTATCCAAGTTTGGCCAAACTTTACATATTTCACCAATAAACATACATGGTGAAAGCGGGTCACATCGTTCCTGGTTTCAATATAATTCCATCAAATTTTGCAGATCATTATATGTTTCAACTAGGAATACCTACCGTGAATGAGAAATATATGGGCGCATATTTTGGACCAGCCCCAAAATGTTGTTTTAGGCCCCCTTTTGAAATGTCGGTCCAATTCATCCTATTACTACTTTATAATTTGTATTTGTCTGTCCGATAATTAGATCAGTTACCATATTATTAACCATATTCGTTAAATATGACTAAAAATGAATTTATAGTAACTGTATAATTTATATGAACTACTTAAAATTGCTCCCATGAAATACCTGGGTTTAGTAATCAAAGCGAGGTACATACGCAGGGAGTGGTGTAGGGTATTATATAGTCGGCCCGCCCGACTTTAGCCTTTCCTTACTTGTTTTTAAATTAGCAAATAACCCCATATTTCAGTTTTTACATAACATTTAACCCACTGAGAAGCAACGCACTATAGGTCAAATAACTCATTTCACTAGCCAAAAGTCATGAAACTTAAAATCTGATATTATGTTAACAAAAATGTATAGAGATAGCTTGGAAAATGTAAATTGTGAATAATTAAGAAAAAAAAATAAATCTTTCGGAGCCCATATGAAATTCACGGTCCTTAAAATTCTTGGGACCAAAATGAGTCAATTTAGTTTTTTAACATTACATAATTAAAAATAACCAAAAAAGGCTAAATTGGAACGTAGGTCACTATATTATACCCTACAGAACATTCTAAGCCCCTATACGATTAAAATCCGCGAATTTATGGACCATATAAATATAAAGGCATGATCCTATTCATTTTTGCAATAGTGAAATTTAATGTATCTATTATGAATATATTACCAATTTTTTTCTATATTTTTCTTGTGTTATAAAGAAGTCAAATCGGAAGAGATATTTGTATGTTGATAATATCAGGAAATTTACCACAGTATTCCACTATTGGCATAATTTCTCCTTGTTGAATTGTGATAAAAAAAAAAAATAGATTGTTATATATGGCTCCTGTGAGGAATAAGATCATGTTGAGAGTTTATAGTTTCATGTCAAATGTTTGTAACATTATTGAACTGTCAATGAAAAAATCGGTTCAGATTTAGATATAGCCCCCATATAAATTTCTTACATTCAACTTTGACACGTTACTCTTATTTTCATCAAGATGACCCATTATTAACCTAGATATAGGTCAGTCGTTGTCTAACTACGAACGCTGAAAGACGTATTGTGCGGAGTTTAACAAAAATAAATAGTTTTGTTTTCTAAAAACAACACAAACCCTCTTGTTCGAATAAGAAAACCTTTTTTGCTTATTTGTCTGCAAAACAAACTGAGCAACGATCATAAACGGATCAGTGCAGTGGACAATAAAGTGTGTGCATCAATTGTATGTACAATTGGTGCACATTCTTACTTGTACAACAACTACAAAAAACAACGACGGCAACAACAACACGCTTTTAGATGACCGGTATGGAAACTAATGCAGTCAACCTGAGTGCAGAAAGCAGCAGCGATGATGACTCGAACTGGCAGCAGGTACCAGTAAAAAGAAAAAACTCTGGATCTCCAAATATGTTTCAACAAAAGCGACACACCATGAAAAAGAAGCAGGGACGTCGAATAGATTCAACAGTCTTAATAATGATGAAATGGAAGATGAAGTCCAAAACGTAGAGGCTCAACCCAAACCGCCACCTATCTTCCTACCAGATGTCGGTGATATTACTAAAATGGTAACTAATTTAAGTAAAGTAATTTCATCATCAGATTTTAGCTACAAATCTCTAAGAGACGGTCAGGTTAGGCTAGTCATTAAAACGGTTGATAGCTATCGCAAGGTTGTTAAACACTTAGAAAGTTCCAAAAAGAGTTTTCACACATTTCAACTGAAACCTGAGAGAGCTTACAGAGCGGTGATTAAAGGTTTACACCATTCAACACAGACATCTGATATTAAGGCATACTTGTTATCTTTCGGACATCAAGTTCGCAGTGTTAGAAACGTAATTAGTCGGGTTACGAAAAATCCACTTCCAATGTTCTTCGTCGATCTGGACCCAAATCCGAACAACAAAGACATTTTTAACATCCGATCTTTTGATAATGCCATTATTGAAGTAGTAGCCCCTAAAAAATATGATGATATTGTGCAATGCTTTAGATGTCAGGAATTTGGTCACACTAAATCTTATTGCCGAAAACCCTTTAGATGTGTCAAATGCGGCCTTGGTCACCCTACTGCAGAATGCACGAAAACTCCAAACACTCCACCTCAATGTGTACACTGTCTACAAAACCATACAGCTAGTTACAAAGGCTGCAAAATATATCAAGATTTTGTTAATAAAAGAACAATAAAAGTTGTCAGGCCTAATATTGAACGATTGAACCTCAACAAAAATAACACATCAACACATACAAATCCAAATAATAACCCAATGACATACGCACAAGCAATGACAGGAACGGAAAATAATGGAAATAGCCTCTTACAAAAAATTGAAGCGATGCTTGAAAAACAAATAGAGTTGACAAACACTCTAATGAATATGATGTCCATATTAATGGCAAAATTATGCAATTAGATCTGATAATTGCAGAGTGGAATGCAAACGGCATTTCTAATCATATAAATGAAATAGAAACATTTCTTAATCTCAACAGTGTAGATTTATTTTTAGTCTCTGAAACTCACTTAACCACCAAGTCTTTTCTTCGCATAAGGGGGTACGATATAGTAACCGCCAATCACCCAGATGATACAGCCCACGGAGGAGCTGCTGTTCTAATAAAAATAGGTATAAAATACGAAATTCAGGAGAGCGTTTCAGAAAATTTTTTGCAGGCAGCTGGAGTAAAAATAATATGTGGTAACAACAATAAAGTATCTATATACTCCATTTACTTTCCACCCAGATTCAGTTTAACTTGTGATATATATGAGAACTTTTTCAAAAAACTTGGCAATAAGTTCATAGTTGGTGGCGACTTTAACGCCAAACACATTTGGTGGGGATCCCGATTAAGTACTCCGAAAGGAAAAGAATTATACAAGTGTGTCGTCAATAACAACTACAGTACTTTATCTACAGGAAGTCCAACACACTGGCCCAGTAATCCTCGAAATATTCCCGATTTGATAGATTTTTTCATCTACTCTGGTATACCACAATCATTTCTTGATATTGCTGCATGCGACGACTTAAGCTCTGACCATACTCCCATTCTGCTTAATTATAAAACAGTTCCCTGCAAAAATACAAGAACCATACCACTGTGTTCATCCAAAACAGATCTGAAATCTTTTCAAGATTGGATCGATAGACATTTAACGCTTAATATACCACTCAAAACCGGAAATGATGTAGAGGATGCAGTTGAGGTTTTTGTAAAATTAATTCATGAAGCAGCATTTCAATCTACTCCGCATGAGGTTACCGATAAATCAACAGATATATATGTGTCTTTAGAAATAAGAAACCTCATTAAAGTAAAGAGAAGACTGAGAAAGATATGGCAAAATACTCGGCTACCAACAGACAAAACCAATTTTAATCGAGCTGCTCAAAATCTTAAAAATCGTTTAAAACAAATTAAAAGCGATTCGACGGAAAGGTTTCTCTCCGAATTGAGTCCATTCAATAACAATGAGTATAATTTATATAAAGCTACAAAATATTTAAAAAGACCACAAAAAAGAAATATTCCAATAAAAAAATCGGACGGGTCCTGGTGCAGATCTGATTGCAGCAAAGCTGAAGCTTATAAAACCTATCTGGAAGAAACATTTACTCCATTTTCATTCTGTAGTTCCACCGACTCACAGAATATTAGCGCCTTTCTTGACATTCCATGTCAAATGTCATTACCAATCAAGGCTTTCACTCTTCAAGAAGTTAAAAATGAAATAAAAAAGTTGAACAACAAAAAATCTCCTGGCTATGACAATATTAACTCGACAGCTTTAAAAACTCTACCTAAAAAAGGAATAATTTTTCTCACAGTATTATTTAACGCAATAATAAGAACATCGCATTTTCCCTCTCAATGGAAATATGCGAAAATAATTATGGTACTAAAGCCAAATAAGCCTGAAAAAGCCCTCAGTTCGTATCGACCAATAAGTTTGCTGCCAATATTATCAAAATTGTTCGAGAAGCTTTTTCTGAAGAGACTATCTCCAATTTTAGACTCAATGAATGTTATGCCTGAACATCAGTTTGGCTTTAGTCAGAATCACGGGGCTCCAGAACAATGCCACAGAGTTGTAAAAGTCATTAGAGAATGCCTAGAAAATAAACTGTACTGTTCATCAATATTCTTAGATGTTAAACAAGCATTTGACAGAGTGTGGCATGATGGACTACTCTTTAAACTTAAAGGAATGTTACCAGCGCCGTTCTACTTGTTACTGAAATCGTATTTAAGCCAAAGAAGTTTCTATGTTTGCGTAAATGACGAAGAATCTGAAATTGGTAATATAAAATCTGGTGTGCCACAAGGAAGCGTGTTGGCCCCAGTTTTATACACCGTATTTACTGCTGATATGCCCGCTAACGATGATATTACCATTGCCACATATGCTGATGACACGGCTATATTGGCTACAAGTCAAAATCCTGTTGAGGCATCTTCTACTTTACAAAGACAAATTGATAAACTTCAAATTTGGTTCAATAAATGGAACATAAAAGTCAACCCAGAAAAATCAGTCAATGTGACTTTTAGTCTCAGAACTCAAGAATGCCCGTCTGTATTTCTAAATGGATTGGCAGTTCCAACATCAAACAATGTGAAATATTTGGGACTTCGTATAGATAGACGACTAACTTGGAAAGACCATATTATATCGAAAAGAGAACAAGCTGATCAAAAAACGAAAAAAATGTATTGGTTACTTGGTCCAAAATCGCAACTCAGTCTTGAAAATAAAATAACATTATATAAAACAACCCTAAAGCCAGTATGGTCATATGGCATTGAACTATGGGGTACAGCAAGTACTTCAAATATTGAAATTTTACAAAAATACCAATCTAAAACTCTTAGATTATTATCCAACGCGCCTTGGTTTGTCAAAAATAGCTGTATCCACAATGATCTTCGAATTCCTAAAGTAAGAGATGAAATAGCACGGTTTAGTACCAAATACCTCAATAGACTAAGTAATCACCCAAACATCCTAGCCATAAATTTATTAGATGATAGCAACGAAGTAAGAAGATTAAAGAGAACTCACATACTAGATCTCCCTTTTTTAAGATAATATTGTTGTAAATAAATATATATGTATGTATTTAAACTTATTCTAACAATGAAAAAATAAAAATGTTAAGTTCATTGGATCTTAACGACTCTGTTAGCTGTAAGATATCAATAAATTTGCTTATTATTTTGTATGAAAATAGATTGCAAATAAATATATATAATAATAAAAAAGATATAGGTCCATGTGTGGGTGGTATGGTATATCATATAATTGATTCTGCCCTACTTTATCCTTATTTAGTTGCTTTGCTTACATATAATGAATTTAACTTAAGTCTAAATTGTTTACTAAGTGCTAGTCTTTTAGGATATTGACATAGTATAAACTGAGAAGTCCCACTTCATTTCCATCGCTAACCAAAACAGCACAAAAGTGCAAATCCACATGTGGTTAAATACATTCATAACAAATCGACATTTTATTTTCCGCTTTACATTTTCATGCCGAACCTTGTCAACTTTTTAAAAGCTTACATAATTACTATATTTGCAATTTACTATAATCACTCTAAGGCTGCACTGAACTTCTTTAATTTTTTACACACTATGACAAATTGCAAATGTTTTTTATTGAAAAATTGAATATATACTTAGAATTTCATTTTCTATATTTATACTTCATTTTATTTTTTGGCAAAATATAACAACGCACGTTCCAAAATTGATAACCAAAAATACCGCGTAAACAGTTTTATACTGACACTTTAATATTGCCAACTTTGGCATCATGTAACATAACGGGAATATTATTTTTGGAAAAAACAAATTCATTTTTATTTACTTTGATGTGTTTTTTATTAAATTATATTAGCATAAAAACGATTGTACTATGTTAGAATATTTTTGGCCACTGAAATGGGTAATTTGACCTATAGTGCAACGGTAAGAAAAAAATTTTCGGCCCTTAATGGGTTAAGAAGTTCTAAAAATTGCAATTGGAACTAAAAATATGGAAGTTGTTGAGGTTTTTACAAAAAATGCAAAAAAATTGCACAAAAATGTTAAAATTCTACCCTCTATTCTTGATTAAAATGCAAGTTTTTGCTACGGTTTGATAAGGCTCCGACCAGATTTTAATTTCTAGCATGTTTTTTCTAAATACCATTCTCACGGTGAAATTTATTCAAGAAAACCCTGATTTATAGAGGTTATTTTGAACGCGTCCAGCTCACGCACGGACAATGATAAAAGCGAAATATTTTGGGAGAACACATAAAACAAACCAATCTTTCATTTAAGTCGGGAACATCCACAAGGTTTATTTTGAAGTCACTCTAATGTAAATAAGTCGGTTTAGCCGACTGACGTTTTGTTACTTGTTTTTGTACAATTTTGCTATTCAAGCCTGAAGAGTTTTATTTAAAACTTTTGTGTCTTTGGTTTCGTAGAATATTTAAGTCCTTAAATGCCTTTTGCTTTTCTCGAGACTACATATTCTGCGGTGATAAGGGAAACAAATGATATGCAATTTTCTTTTTGAAATGTTATAAGAAAAAAATATGAGAGCCTCTAAAGTATGACACTATGCAACAACAAATTTGTCGACGGACTGATATTTTTTGCTGTATTTACACTTTCTTACCCCGAAAAAAAAATTAACAACAATTCCAATTTTCGCCGAAGATGCATTTAATAATTTATATTTTCATTTAGAAAATAAAAGTCTTATAATACCCACTTATAAATGTAGCGAATTTGACTTTCATAGAGCAAGTGCGGCTTAGGAACAGTCTCCAAAGAAATTAGAAAAAATTATTTTTTCCAAAAAAAAAAAAAACTAAATATTACTCAATATTAAATTTATATCATAGAATTTTTCCAACTGTGTCGGTTTTCTTTGATATTTTATTTCAGATTCTTATCAATTTAGCTCGCTAAATATATCAATCACCATTTCTAAAGGGTAAGTTTTCTTTTTCTTTTGCAAGTCGCTCTAATACACATACACATATTGAATTGTGAATAGGGTTTGGGGTTTTCCAGGCTTTTTTCATTTCCCGGGAAAACGGGAATGAAATATTAATTTTAGGTATGTCCAATATGGTTGGGCTACAAGCTTAATTTTTGTATGCAATTTGGTTTAAGTTTGCTGGTGCATGTGTCGATGCAGCTCTGTACAGGAGTTAGATATTCAGGATTTGTCGTTTTCTTGAAATATACCGTATTATACTGAACAATATAGGTCAAATGTTTGATGTGTAATACATTAAATCTGTATAGGCACAGAAAGTGGTGTAGGGTATCGTATGGACGGCCTACAGCGCAATATCTCCCTACAAGTCGAGGCAACAATTAGAAGAGCTAGGACTTTGAAACACATCCCTCATATTGTCAAGTTAAATCAAACAAGTAAGAAGGCGTTAAGTTCGGCCGGGCCGAATCTTTTATACCCTCCACCACGGAGTGCATTCCACAGTATTACCAGCAGATTAAAGGATGTCGACTTTACATAGAAGCACAGTACCATATTACGAAAATTGTGATATGTTTATGCACATTACTATATTTGATTACTATTTCAAACTATAATGTATACTTATGCGCACTGTTTAAAATCGACTACTATATATAAATAAAATGCTGAAATTGTGAAAGTGAACATGCCTAAATATTAGGCGATTGTCAGTCGCCATTAGAAAGGAGCAATTTTAGATACAGACAAAGTGATAAGAAAAGTATAAATTTTAAAGATATCCCCATTCTCCGCCCAAATGTACAAATTTCGAAAAAAACTCTTTTTCGAGTCTTCATAATCAGAATGTATACACCGAATTTCATGATTTCAACTTCAGCGGTTTGGCAGGTCCCATTTTTATCCCTCTTTTTAATTATATCCCTTAAAAGTACGAATTTCGAAAAAACCCTTTATTTTACGTGTCTATGCAATTAGAGGGATGTACACACCAAATTTCATGACTATAGCTGTTGTCGTATCATTGGTACCATATTTTATCCCTTTTTGTCCAAGTTCGCCCGCTAAAACTTTTATTTTCTTTGTGGTGCTTCCAAGCTACAAGGGGAATGTCCGCAACAAATTTGAACTGTATGAAAATCAGAAATTTAATTAATAAGCCAAGGCTACCAATATTTGTATACTATGTATATATATAAAGGAAATAATACTTCAATTCATAAAGTAAATATAAGGAAGCAATCATAAATACCATAAATATTGGTGGATAGAGAGTGTATTTTCAGCTACAGTCGTTTGGTTGATTGTATATCCATCCTATTTTAATTTCAAAAGTAAAAATTTTGAAAATACCTTATCTCTCACGTACGCAGTATACGACAACTTCATGATTCTACCATTTTTTGTAAAAGCAACAAAATAAAGTACGAATTTGAAAAAAAATATATATTTTACGTGGCTACGTATCTACACAATTAGAGGGATGTACACACTGAATTTCATCATTCTAGCTGTATTCGTTTAGTTGGTACTATTTTTATCCCCTGTAGCCATTGTATCCCTGAAAGTACGAATTTGGAAAAAACGTTTTATTTTTCGTGTCTACGCAGTCAGAATTTCATGATTCTAGCTGCTGTCATTTGGTAGGTACTATTTTTATCCCCTTTTTCCATTTGAACCCCAAAAAGTACGAATTTTGGAAAGTTCTTTTATTTTACGTGTCTACGCAATCAGAGAAATGTATATATCGAATTTCATTATTCTAGGTGCAGCCGTTAGGTTGGTACTATTTTTTTTTTTTTTTTTTTTTATATTTATTTAGAAAAAATACTTTTATATTATGTATCTAGTCTATTAGGGGAATGTACACGCCAAATTTCGTGTTACTATCTGTTGTCGTTTGATAGGTACTATTTTTATCCCTTTTCGTCCCATTTCGCACCCTACAAACAAAAATCACTCTATGGTGCCCTTTTATGCTATAAAGGGAATGCGCATTGCAAATATCAAGTAAATACAAGCTAATATGTTCAAAAAACATGCTGAAATACTCTAAATATTAGGGGTCTTTTCAGTCCTTGTGAGGGAAAAATTTTTCCCTCTGGGCCGATTTCGTCCACTTTCAATCCCAACCGATCTACAACCATAAGACACATTTAGGAAAAATTTGAACCTCCAAGATCATTTCGTTCGGCCGCTATCGTGCTTTCAACAGACAGACAGACGGACAGACGGACAGACGGACATGGCTATATCGTCTTAGAATGTTACCACGACCCAGAATATATATACTTTATGGGGTCTCCGATGAATATTTCAAGGTGTTCCAAACGGAATGACAAAGTGAATATACCCCCATCCTGGAGGTGGAGGGTATAAAAAGGTTTTCTATAAAGCCGTCTACGAAAATACCAATGTCATGCCCAAAACCATGCCCATAAATTTTTTATTTTTATTTTTTTATTTTCTCAGTTAAAGTCCCTTGTATCATTTAATCGTTGTTAACCACTTAACTACGAAATAACCATCAATGCAATAACGTCCAAACGTTCAAAATAATCAAAAAAAAATAAATTGAGAATAATTTATATTTTTGGGAGTTATTTCATTTTTAATTTCGAAATTATTTTATAATGAAATAACGCCAAAAAAATTACACCGAAAATAATTTTTTTTTGGATAGTGTCATCGTATTTTTGGTTTTGGACATTACTTTATCTGGATTGGAGTTTATTAAATTTCCACATAAAACATTGTAGTTACATTTATCAATAACGTCTCGATTTTCTACTCTGGGTTATGTCCATGGCGGGCTACGCAGAGTGAAGGTTATTTGGGTGTTTTTTCATTTCTTTGCACCTTTTTGGTTTGGGTGATATTTTATTTCTACTTTGGAGGTTATTTCATTATAAAATAACATCCAAATCTATGGGGCTTACTTCATATTTAATTTGGGATTATTTCTTCTATTTCGGATTTACTTTTTGATTGTTATTTCATTTGATTTCCTGGCGCCGGTAACCACCTCTTATATCTTAATAAATAACTAAAGCTTAATATATTAGATTAATATTTGCAAAAAACCGTACATTATATGGCACACCGTTTTTGTTAATTAATAAATCATTATAAATATCCTGTCACATCATTCCTATAAGAAGATCGACTGATTGGAGCATGTGTATTGTTCTTTGTATACTTTTTTGTTGCAATAAATTTACTGTTTAAATCTTTTCTTGTTGTCCTTACAAGTACAAACTAATACGACACAACAGATATATTTGAAATCCGAACCAATTTCTATGTTATCCAATTTGGGAAAATTTTTCGAAAGAGAGATTCGTCGGCAAATGGATAGAGGACTGACTGGATCGTATATTCCAGATTTACAATTTGGATTTAGAAAGGCTCATTCTACAGTTGATGCCCTGCTGAAATTTCAGGACGACATTGTTGTTAATTTGAGACTACGTCGATGTACGGTTGCTGTGTCGTTGGATGTCGAGAAAGCTTTCGAGAAAGCATTTCATGACGGCATTTTGTATAAGATGATTCGGATTGGATTTGATCCCCTGATAATTAAATTGTTTCGAAGTTATTTCTTAGACAGTTTTTTTAGTATTGTACTGAATGATAGGTCTTCTGAGTTTGGGGAGGTCAAATGTGGAGTTCCGCAGGGCTCTATGTTGGCTCCTCATTTATACAGCATTTTTATGAGCGATTTTTCTCATATTTTGCCGGAGTCGATTGGATTGCTATATGCCGATGATAGCCTCCTCTATGCACACGATGAGTGTCCGATCAATGCCCTGTGGAAAGTTTTGAATCATTTGGTTATTTTTAAAAGATTTTATGATGATTGGGGTATAAGAGTATAAGAGTAAATACTTCTAAGAGTGAGGCTATTTGTATTCGTAACGCATCACGAAAATGCGGTGCATCTGTTGTGCCTGAGAGTAAGTTACTGAGAGTTTTCGTTAATGGTGGGGAGATTCCTTGCAGAAATGAGATCCGATATTTGGGAATTCATTTCAACCATTTGTTGAAATTTAATAAGCATGCTCGAATTGTTTTGGGCAAGGCTTATAGGATATTGTGATCTTTTTCGAAGATTTTATGGAACAGAAGTTTGTCGCAGAGCACTAAACTTCTGCTGTACAAGACCACTATATTATATGGGTTTCCTATATGGTTCAATATATCCCCGATAGTGATGAGGGAATTCGAGATTCTCGAATGAAAGATTCTGCGATACTGTATGGGGAAAAACTTTGAGTCATTCAACCGTCATCATTCAAATGTTTATATTTACAAAGAGTCAAAGATTACTTCAATAGTTTGTGACAACGGCTTCTTTTCATGAAAATGATTTTATTTCCGCCATTTACGATGCACAGAAGGACTGTGGTTGGTCTGATGTACGCTACCTTTCTCCCATTGCATATATTAGAGAAAATCCACCTAATTTTTATTTATCAGTGTCTATACGTCCTGAGTTCTACAGGAAGTCTCTTCTTGGCACACACAGGGGATAGCGTTAAGGTAACGGATACATAATTCATGATATGCTCTTGTTTTCTTTCGTTTTATTATTATTTTTTTTTTTAATTTTAAGTTTTGGTTTTATATAGATTTAATTTAGAATTGAGATTAGTTTTAAGCGCATTTTTGAGATATTACACACTCATACCCTGCAATGTCCCGGGAGCAAGGACGATATTCTATACTACTTTAATAGTATTTATATACAAACCACTTATTGGAAAACCATGGTGATGTACATACTTCGATATTTTTCATTTAGATAATACAGATAATCTTAAGTAATTCATCGAATTAGTTAAAATCTGTCATTGTTTTTAAAAAAGGCTCAATAAATCTAATCTAATCTAAATTTGAAAGCCTAATAATTTTCCCTAAAGGTATGCTTTACAAAACATTTTTTCAATATACTACAAACAAACATCGATGTTTGCAATTATAAACAAGTTTTACTTTTTGCAATGATTAACTGACACCCTAGTGTATCAATATTTATAAATGTCTTAGCCTCGCGATTTTAGTTTTATACTGGTTAAACGCTCTTAAAATGCAATGATTAAGTGACACCCCAGTGTATCAATATTTATAATCAATATTTAATATCAACATTTTATACTGGTTAAACGCTCTTAAAGATGGTCCTTATCTTCAGGCAATCCACTGTTTGAAAAGGAAAACGAAGACAGAATTAGACCTCTTTTAATGAAACGAACACCTGAAGTAAACGAAAGTCCAATGCGATATATGGCTTCCGAGGTATTTACCAATAAACTAACCTCTAAACGGATGCATTTTTCAATTATTTTAATATTTATGGAATGAAGTGCTTCCACAACAAATATTGCTACGATATCGCCAAAATATTCTAGAATATTTTGATTGGAATGTTCATTGCATAAAAATGAGGTTGGGCGTATGACACTTGGGAGTTTTTGGACTTTAATCTTGTTTTTAATTGATTTGAGTAATTATTTTTGCTGCACATCAATCTTTAAAAAATCTCCTCTTGTTGAGACTCTTCACCAGAATTGAAGAGCAATGATTTTCCTGCATTAATACCACAACAAGGCAAGCTTAAAGTTCAATTTCTAATTAAAATGAATTTTGAGTCAAACACTTTTGCTCTTAACCAAAAGAACGCTTTGGTCCAAATGACACCTGTATCGAAATTTCTTCTTGTCTTCGACGACATGACACAGCTACATTCCATTACCACAGGGATTTGATTTACTTCATTTTCCATTTATATACCCTCAGATAATCTTAGATATCCTGTTACGGGGACAGCTTTAACTCGCAATCATTTCCCAATTCATTACACATGATTCCACTTCATTTTGTTGGTTCGTTTGGTTTGGCTTGGAGAGACAGTCGGTCTAACTCCTGCCGCGTTGACATAATCATTGTTTGGCAGGACAACTCCAATGCACACTCCTTTGGCATGGTAGTGGATAGATAGACATGATACATGAACAGCGTGTACTACTTACCCTTGCACGGACAGAATCCTTTGCAGGCGATCCTTATGGTTGTTCCATGTATGCAATTGTGATAATCCAATCTGCATAACGATGAATACGTTCTATTGTCGTTGCCACAAAGGAATGTGGGTTTTGCTACGGGACATGGCTTGCAATTGCTTCAGCATCACCATACCGACCACAGTACAGCACAGTCATCGGGAGCAGGCAGCGAGCAGCAGCCAGGCGGCCACACACAGGGGCATCATTGGAATATAGCCGTGGATGGGTAGGGATGGGTATTTGGGTACGTTTGCAAGTTGTTGAATATTAGAATAAGTAATTTTATTAGACATCCCAAGGAGAGGAGACAGCGAAAAGACGGGAACGAGAGAGAGGATGAGAAATAAAGAAAATATACGTAAATTTAATTAGTTTTTTATGTAAATTGTTTAATGTAATTTTTCAAAGGTGGTTTTGTTGTTATTCCATCGCTAGGTGTTGCTGTGGCACAGTGTTTCACAGTGAATAAATAAATACCAAATACAAGTACACCTATCAACGGCTAAATTTCGATGCCAGCAATAAAAAAATTGGCACAATTTTGATTGTCCATTTCATAGAAGAAGTACAATTATAATAGCTCAGTGTTGGCATTTGCAAACTATACAACAAGTTTTAGACAAATTTTGTGACCAATTGTTTAGAATTTGACACTAATTGAATTACAGAAATATTTCCCCTTTTAGAAATATTTACCACTTTGCAAAAAATAAAAAATATTAACACGGGGAGTTGCTGAATATACAATCAGTTAGAGTGCCCCTGTAGTCGAGTTGGTAGTGCGCTCACCTGTCAGCGTGGGTGTCGTCGTTTCGATTCCCACCAGAGGCTCGATCTGTCACTGCAATGTCTAGATTAATGCTCTTCGTCACCCAGCTCAAACCCAGGACCCAAAATTAGAATAAAAATTCCCTGTGTATTTCATAATTTATTATCATTTTTCCTTTTTACAGAACTTTAAGTTTCCAAAGGATATATTTGCCTTAATAATTTATTTTCATACTTGCGAGAGTAATAACCATACGATATGGGTATCAAATGAAAGAGGAGAATATCTGTTAAAAATACTTTAAATATAATGCTTCTATCTGTATTAGTTTGTATTAATAACGACTTCAAGCTCCCCCTTATTTATTTAGTTTATTCATCTTTCACTATTTAAAAGAGAAAACTTGAAATGGTTGTAAATGCTAAACTAACACAGATAAAGGGATGCAATGTTTAGTATTTTTAACAGACATTCTTCGTTTTCATTTGATACCCATATCGCATGTATATGGCTCTCAAAAGTATGAAAATAAATTATTAAGGCAAATAAAGGGTGATTTGTTAACTATTATCTTTTTGGCAACACTGGTTTAATCAGCATGTTTCGTGTTTGTTTTATCAGTCAGTTTTATCGACCCACTGAAGCGGCTATTCGGGCTATTGTGACAAAATTTCGCACCAAATTTACATGGTTGGACATTAAACCACCAACACGCTTACGTAGAGTGCGAACTGAAGAAAATATCGCAGCTGTATCGGCCAGTGTTAATGATGACCATCAATTATCGATTCGTCGCCGTTCGCAGCAATTGGGCCTCTGTTTCTCAACAACGTGGAAATGCCAAATTTGGACTAAACCGTTGGACCATTTGAGGCGCAGTCAAGGTCAACATTTGCTTGAAATAATCTTCGATATCGATCGATTCAAATAAAGATTTCATGCTTGTTTCTGAATTCTATGTGTTTTTTTTTTGAAAAACTTTCCTATAGCTTTTAAAAAATCACCCTTTATATCCTAGTGTTTTTCTACATGCAGCTAGAGATAATAGCTGCATGTGTTTATGGTCTGGTTCAGGTCCAAAAAGTACTCTCGGACGGTGTAATAAACTAAAATAAATCACTTAAAAATCAAAATAAATCATTCGCGAAAATTTATGAATTAGTCAATTAAATGTTAGAATTTGGAATTTCAATCTAACAAGCCTATCTATCACATGGTTTCAACCAATCCTATAACTGATTGCATTATTAACACACCTTCGAGTCACTGTGCACAATTGGTGAGATAACACACATAACTGGCTTTAAATTAAATATTATTTATTAATGCCATAAAGTTAAGCGACATAAACATAATTTCAAAGAAAAAATCAAATAAATAATGTTCATGTTATTGTTGTTAATGTAGCAACCCAGCAAACATTTCAAGAATATCTATAATTTTGCTAGTACATAGTTTCAGTTCGTATTGTGTGTGTTTGATTTTGATATCAAATCACTTTGATGATGTCTGTGTAAACACTATGCAATAAATATATAATTTTTGTGTTCAATACCAAAAAATAATTTTTATAGAGGGGTAATTATTCATAAAATCACAAACATTTTTTTAATTACTAAAATTCCAATATTCTTCTCGGTACCTCGAATATTTGTTCTCTCATTTTAGAAATATAAGTCCAATCAGGCGCAGTAATTACAATGGCTACAAATCTTGCGAATCTCATTTTCACACGGCACCAATGATTTATGAACAGTCGACAAATGACTATGAAAAATAGATTTTTTGTGTTGGCTGTAAAGTAAAAAATTGTGAAAAGTGTTTTTAGAAAAACCGGCGTAACTTTCTACCATATGAAGAATACCAAAATATTTTTTGGCAAATGATTACTGACTAAATAGGGAACCCTGTTAGAGGCAGTCGAAGTAAATGCCATTGCAATCGCGAATTTTAGATTTTTGCAACACTTACATCTTTTTTTCGCGACTGACTACGCATATGTTACAAGCGACATTTGTTCTTAATACACATGGAAAAAATCGTTGGATCCCAGCACCAAAAATGGAAGTACTTCTGTAGGAAGCACATTTTAATCGCATATCAAAATCCAAATGTGCAACAACTTCCAAAAAAGTCGATAATATGTAACATTTTACGAATAGCATTCTCAAAAGTGAATGGGAACGAATTTTTAGAATTTAGAAAGGTAAGGTGTCCGCTTTGCACCCAGAAAGTCGCGGGTTCAAATCGTGACACGGGATTTTCTTTTTTATTTTTTCATCATTACTTTTATAAATAAACAGTGCTTTATAAAAGATCTGAAATTTTATCCTATCAGTGGATAAATTTAGAGGAAACTTCACGTAAGATGTTACAATAAAACTGCGCGACATGAGTTCCCTCCCAAGGACGAGATCATATAGAACTATAGGTCACTATTAAGAAAACTCATACTCAGTTTTTTATTTCATGGTCTTTTGTCTTTTTTACAGGACTTTTAATTTCCAAAGGATGCAAATATTTCAATAATTTAGTTTCATACTTTTGCGTGCCATACAATGGCGATATGGGTATCAAATGAAAGAGAAGAACAACTTCTAAATATATTTTTTTTATTTTCTTGCGTCTAGCTATGTTAATTTAATATTAACCACCATTTCAAGTTTTCCCCTTTAAAAGTTTATGTAATTATTCATGTTTTATTTTTTAAGAGGGAAAATTTGAAATTGTTGAATTTCTTTCCAAAAATTAGCTTTATATAAGATTATAATGTGTCACTCTAGATACCACATATTAACACAGATTTTCTTTAAAATTGGCAAAACATCTTATATTTCAACTAGAAACACCTGTGGTAAAATTGTGTTAGATCGGTTCAGATTTAGATATAGCTCCCATACAAATTTCGCTCCCGATTTGACTTTTTCCGCTCTAGAAACCACATATTGTATCAGATTGTCTTCAGATTTGGCAAAACATCTTATATTTCCACTTGAAACAACCACGGTGAATATAGGTCAGATCGGTTCAGATTTATATATAGCTCCCATACAAATTTCGCCCCCGATTTGACTTTTTCCGCTCTAGAAACCACATATTCTAACAGATTTTCTTCAAAATTGGCAAAACTCCTTATATTTCAACTGGAAACACTTGTGGTAAAAATGTGTTAGATCGGTTCAGATTTATATATAGCTCCCATACAAATTTCGTTCCCAATTTGAATTTTTCCGCTTTAGAATCCACATATTTTAACAGATTTTCCTCTAAATTCGCAAAACACCTTATAAAGGGTGTTTTTTATTGGGGTATAGAACTTTAAGTTGGCATCACTTTTTTAACTGGCGGCCATTTTGTCAGCTGTCAAGTGATTAATATTTAGTTTGGTTTGCCATTTCATCATGAACAGGTTGACAAAAGAACAACGCTTGCAAATCGTGCAAATTTATTTCGAAAGTAATGGTTCAGTTCGCGAAGTTCACCGCAAGCTCCGTCCATTTTATGGTCGACATAATCGTCCATCAGAGCATAATTCGGTTAACCATGGATCGTTTTCGCACTACGTTTACTCTATGTGATAATACGCATCCGCAGAGACGTCGAACAGTGCGCACCGAAGAAACAATTGCCGCTTAGGCAATTAGGGGACTTGGAAGCCAACATTCGTGGCGTTATTGCCAACATACGGCCCCATATGCTCGAAAAAGTGGTTGAAAATTGGACCTGTAGAATTGGCTATATTCGAGCCAGCCGCGGCGGCCACATGCCCGAAATCATATTTAAACATTAATGGCATAAAATTATCCTTCCAATAAAGCCAAATTGATGGACATTAAAACGATTTTCTTGTGTTTTATTTCAATTCGAAGTTCTATACCTCAATAAAAAACACCCTTTTATTTCATTTATTTTATTTCCTTTATTATTTTATTCCTTTATTTCACCTTATTTATTTCCTTTATTTCACCTTATATATGTGGTAAAATCTAACACAAACAAATTTTATTCCCCCAGAAACCGCGTATTTTCAGAGAATTTTTTAAAATTGAGCATAACAAGTTATACTTCAACAAGAAGAACTTATTGTGAAAGTTAGTCACTTCATTCCATGTTTGGATATAGCCCCGATACAAATATTATTCTCGATTTGACAAATTGGACCAGGTCATATTAGCCTGTGATTAGGAAACATACAAAAAATTTTCCCATTTTGACTTTTTGTACTGAATTGAATTGTATTCCGATAGAAAGTGGAGGGTATCATATAGTCGTCCTCGCCCGACTTTATCCTTTCCTTACTTGTTTATACTTGCAAATGTTATACGCTTCCAAAAATTTTATACACAGCCCGTCGGCAAACAAGCATGATTAGGGGATTTTGGCGATTACAAATCAAACTTTGTAATCTTGTAGTGGCCTTTCAAATTGTTAGCTGGGCTTTTGTGCAGTTTTGTTTAGCTTGTTTTTCTTGGCTCGTATTGCAATCTGTGTAATTGTTGTGTTGTTTATGAGGCCGGTCTCATGAATCTCTGAATCATTTTGAATTTATGTGAATAATTTGTTGCTGTTGTTCGTTCGCCCACTCGTTCGTTCGTTTCGTTCATTCTGTAATTAAATCTTTTTGTGCTTAAACGCATTCATGCATTAAGAATTTTCCCAACAATCTCGTTTTGTTTTTCCAGCTTTGCAATTGACTTTTTTTCTTCGTGTGCTGTTTTGGTTTTTTTTGTATTTTTTGCTATTGCTGCAATTTCAAATATTTATGTTATTTTTATTTATTTATCACACACGGACAGGCGGCAATGTCTTCTGTGCTATGCTGTGCTATGTACGCTATGCTACGATGGGCTCAGAGATTTAATCAGCCGTAAAAATTGAACAACATTCTCATATTCACGGAAGTGTCCAAGTCAATTTGGAATGTGGGTGGGTAGCCTGGGTATGTGTAAATATTTTTCATTTAGTATGTGTGCATGCGTGTGTGTCTGTGAAATTGTTCAATAGACATTTCAAAGGTAATTGAATTAAAACACATGTTAACACACTTGTGTTTGTTTAATGGGGGGATAAGTGATTTGTTGCAAACGATTCATTTGCACTGGCCCATCACATTCATTAACTGTTGCACAGCATAAACTCAGGCCAATAAAACTCAATTTTTTACAAATTAAATTTGATTGTGATTTTTTTGTAGTTGTTGCACGGCACGCCGTGTGGTACCTGATGTTGCCCGGATTTATGGCGGCAACTTATTGCGATTTATTATTATTATTAATAAATATATTATTATTGATATTTATGGAGAAACATGTTTTTCTGGCGGAAATGTTAAATGAAACGAATTAACTGAAGAGCAATGCCATTGGCGTATAAATGTATAAATGTGTATACATGGAACGATAAAAGGCTCGCATAAACGTTATGTCGATGTAACGCTTTTGTGATTTAAAAATAAGAATTGTACATTCATTTTGTGTTTCATTGAAATGGATTTAATCCAAATATACCTAGGGATTTAAGGTGGGGGGCTCCCATGTGCCACACTTGGAACACTCACCCATATCGGTGTTAAAATATTAAAATATTGAATAAAATAGTCTATTTTCGTCACGGTTTACAACCATTTTGTCAAAAGATTTTTTGAAATTTGTACTTTTAAGGGATACAATTGGTAAACGGGGATAAAAATGGTACCAACCAAACCGCTGAAGATAAAATCATGAAATTCGGTGTATGCATTTATCTGACTGTGTAGACGTGAAACATAATGAATTTGTTCGAAAATTTGACTTTTAGGCGGGAAATGGGGCGAAAGGGATAAAAATGGTACCAATTAAAAACGGAATAAAATTGGTAGCTAGAATAATGAAATTCAGTGGTTATACTCGTCTGCCTTCGTATTTATCCCAAATCGTACTTTAAGGTCAACATTTAAACTTACTTCACTTCTTTGTAAAGTCGACAGGTGGTAATCTACCGGTTATTCTATGGAATGCACTCCGTGGTGGAGGGTATATAAGACTCGGCCCGGCCGAACTTAACGCCTTTTTACTTGTTTGCTTTAGAAAGCACATATTTTAATTAGAAACAGAGAAAGTGACTAAGATCGGTTCAGATATATATATATATATATATATATATATATATATATATATATATATATATATATATATATATATATATATATATATATATATATATATATATAGCTCTCATACAAATTTCGCCCCCGATTTAACTATTTCCACTCCAGAAACGACATAAATTAAGCGATTTTGTTCAAATTTTGTAAAACACCTGACACTTCAACTATCCATCATTGAGGGCTTAAGGTTATGCAATTTTTTGTCCAATATTTTGATGTAAATTCGTGTTTTTTTAAACAACTGCAATTTTTACAAAAATAATTAGAAGAAGATCCTACAATGAGCGATAGCCGTAACGTTCATGAATAAGAAAACATTTCGTTTGCATTTTTTCCGATGATGCCTAACGGAGTAAAGATACAAGGACCAAAACGTGGTCACACTTGATGATCCATATCTCCGCCATTTTTTTAACCCTTTTTTTAAATACTGCCAAACGCTTAAAAATGCCGCATAATTAAAATTCCTTTTTAATTTCTGTTTTTTTCTATTAATAATAATAAGAGCTCTCATATAACCTTTTCAAAGACCTTTTCAACTCAAATCGGACAAGAAAAGTGGAAGTTGTAGCGGATTTTATAAAAGATGCATTAGCACTAAAATTGTATAAAAAGTGTTCAAATGGGTTAAGAAATTCCAAAAATAACAGTACCTTTCCACACCCTGAAAAATAATTGCTGGAAACACATCCACGTAGTTATATATACACTCCACTTTCTATCCGAATACAATTCAATTCGGTAATAAAGTGAAAACGGGAAGGATTTTTGTATCCTTTAAATGTATGTGTTTGACAAAAAAAAAATTTTGTATGGGGGTATTGAATCCTGGAACGAAATATGTGAATTATAATATGTATAGTTTGGCCAAAATCGGTTAAACATTTGGGAGCAGCATTTGTATTGGGGCTATATCAAAATCTGAACCGATCTTACCCACTTTCACCATAGTTGTGTTTAGTTGGATTATAAGATGGTGTGTCCAATTTAAAGAAAATTGGGTACAATATGTGGTTTCTACAGCGGCAAAAGTCAAATCGGGAGCGACATTTGTATGGGGGCTATATCTAAATCTGAACTGATCTTACCCACTTTAGCCATAGATGTTTCTAGTTTGATTATAAGATGTTGTGCCAATTTTACAGAAAATCGGGTACAATATGTGGTTTATAGAGCGGAAAAAGTCAAAGACATTTGTATGGGGGCTATATCTAAATCTGAACCGATCTTACCCACATTCAGCATAGGTGTTTCTAATTGGATTATAAAGTGTTAAGACAAATTTGAAGAAAATCGGGTACAATATGTGGTTTCTAGAGCGGAAAAATTCAAATCGGGAGCGACAATTCTATGGGGGCTATATCTAAATCTGCTTTATAGGATGTGCTGCCAAATTTAAAGAATATCGGGTTCATTATGTGGTTTCTAGAGCGGAAAATGTCAAATGGGGAGCGACTTTTGTATGGTGGCTATATCTAAATCTGAACCGATATGCCTCAAATTAAATAGCGTTCTTCCTTGATCCACAAAACTCTAATTGCGACCTTTAATTTGATTACAACAATAGATGGACAGACGGACATTGTTAAATGATTCAAAAAGTGATTCTACGTCGATCGTTATAATTAACAATGGGTCTATCTCGCTTCCTTTTGGGTGTTACAAACAAATGTGGAGTGTATAAAAATTACAAGTAAGGATTTTTATATATCAGTACAATTAGTCTTATATAAAATGCTTTTAGCAATTACACAATTGTTTGCATGCAAGCAGCAAGATAGCGAGTGTAGCGAACCCTTTAAAACAAAAATCGGACCAAAAATGTGGAAGTTATTGCGAATTTTATAAAATTAGCTTGAAACAAAAATCGGACCAAAAATGTGGAAGTTATTGCGAATTTTATAAAATTTGCTTGAAAAGAGCACTAACTTCGCAAAGTTATTCTAGTTAGTTATTTCTATTAAACATTTCTAAATCCGATTGCAATCACGTTTATAATTGTTGTACAGTAAGTACCAGGAACTCCATCATGAAACTTATGGGTCATCTTACTGACACTATTAGCTGTTAATATAGATTTATTTTAAAGAGACACTTTTTGGGTTATTAAAAATTACAGGGAATTGAAAAATATATTTTTTTTCGTCTGTAATCAATTTTGGTCTGTAATATATTTGACGTGGCTCAATACCATTTTGAATCTATATTTTATAGAACGCAAATTTTTTGTAAACGTCATGATGACATTTATTACTTGGCTGCACTCTACCACTATCATGATTTCTGACCCATGGAAGTCTTCATCGCAGCGACTTTTCAACAACATACCCGGACTCTTTAAGTAAGAAACACAACTCTTTTTGCAAATATCTATCTAAAAAATCGCACAATAAAAAACACATTCTTTAGGATTTGATGTTTTTATATAAAACTGACGCGGAAAATCCAGACATTTCTTATCAGTGTTATCCATTTCTGTTTTGGGATATTATTTTTACAATTTTCTGTTGATGGATATAGGTAAATCTTAAATAGTAATTTTGAAACCTTATTTTATATAGCTCAAATACGCAGTCAGAGTATTGCTCTATTCTGGCTGTAAGCACTTGTCGTATATAAATTTTATACTTTTCTACCCAGTTTCGAAAAAAACACGCAGATCCAAACACACGCAGATCTCTATACATTCTCGATTTCATGTTTCTATATGCAGCCGTCTGTTTTTATCACATTTGGTTCCATCTTCCCAAAAAGTACACATTTGTTCTTCCCTAAAAGCATGCATTTTTAAAACTTATGTTATGCTGCGCATATAGGTTGGTACTTTATTTCGTATACAATTTATCCAATTCAGCTATAATATAATGCTTGGCGCCATTTTAATCCCTTTTTGCACAGGTTTGAAAATCTATTTACTTTGCGCTTTTACGAACCGTCCGAACTTACAAACCATACTACCCAAGTTTAGTTTGAGTATAAAATGAACTAAACGAACTTGAATTCGAGAAAAAAATAAATCAATGACAATATTCTACACTACTCGTTTTTCTCTCAGTGTAGCAGGGTGTATACAAGAATCCCAACTTACTGCTGCTTGTTCAAGATTAAAATCTCCATCATTGTTACTGCTCCCACCAAAAATGTCCCGCTGTCAAACCGTCAATAAAACCAATAAATAGCTTATTATCGCTAAATAGAAATCGAAAACCTTTCGTAATTTGTCAATCACGACTGATGATAATAATGTGGCCTTAAATCGCCGTCTCACACCTAACGTCCGGAATCAGGTGGGGGTGGGGGCAAATAAACGTAGCAGTTTCACGATCATAAAACGCAACAAACGGCATGAATTAAAAATTATCCAACGAAATCAAAAGCCATAAATCCAATGAGCGTGCTTCGTGTGCGCGTGTTACCTTTTTTGGATTGCAAACAAAAAAAAATATGTAATAAATTTTCAAATAAAAACCAGCCAAATAATGTTTTTCTTTTTGACTAAAGATTGAAACATTTTCCGATTGTAAGTTCAAAAAAAAAAAGAAACAGCAATGAATTTTTGTTTAGAAATAAAAACGTATGAGAATACAATGGATATACTCGTACATACATACATATGTATGAATATAATAAAAGAAGAACAACCGCTAAAACCATTAAATGTGTAACTCTGGGTGGCGGAACAAAATGTCCAACTATTCGCAACGCACAGCAGTGTGGGCCGCAGTCACTGTATAGCCATTACGACACACACACACACACACACACACACACCAATTCGAATCGCTCCCATTCTGGCTGAATTTCAACAAACTACTGTACTCCAGGTCGCCGCCATAGTTGCAAATGAAGAATTGAGGTGTGCTTCACGTATTGAAAATAAATATAAAAAATCCATTTGCAAAAATTGTTACATTTCATCGAGAATACCGACAACAACAGCAACAACAAATTGGAAAATAGAAAACACACACAGCCAGCCGAATAGAACAAAACAACCGACAAGAAATGAATGTTACAGAGAGCTCTCTTTGTATCCGTGCATATTGAAAGTAAACATTGTGTAACAACCCAGCGGGAAAAAGAAGGCGTACGCAAGGCCTTCTCACAGGCCTTCTTAGGGAGGCGCAAGGCATGCTTGCTGCATTCTATACTCATTTAAAATTAACACAGGGTAAGATTGGAGAGCAAGGCCTTCTCCTCTCGCTTCTATTCGCAGGCCTTCTAGAAGGGCTCTGACAAAAGGCCATCTAGAAGGCATCATACCAAAGACCTTCTGGAAGGCCTGCAACCAAAGCGCTTCCAGAAGGCCTTCTAGAAGGTAAAAAATAAGACGCAAAATTAAAAAAAATATGACGAAAAATATGTTATTGGCAGTATATTAATTTTCAATTTAAACATTTCAACATTTTTTCAATTTAAATCTTTCAACATTTTTATTTGCCTCGGCTGGAATGTGAACCCATGATCTTCGCATTGTTAATCGGAAGTGCTACCTACTAAACTACAGAACTTTATTGTCTGTTTGTGTCAAAAAATTTATAGAAACACACGACCCTTAATCAAAGCGAACACCTTCGCTGCTGCCTTCTTTTGGCAGGCCTTTTAGCATGCCTGGCGAAAGAAGGGAAGTATGAATGAGCCACAGAATATTGTTATGCGTTTACAACAAAAAGTGTGTAGAAAATACCCATCGATAAATCGAACACCTTCCGTGCTGCCTTCTCTCGCAAGGCCTTCTAGCATGCCTATCCGAAGAAGGCAAGCAAGCATGAGTTATCGATCGTGTAGCATCTAATGAGAAGGCCTTCTAAAATGCGTTTTCGTAGAAGGCCTTCAGGAATGGGTGTCGGACGTGTAATAATATTTCTGAAGAAAGTATGAAGGATATGATAAATATTTTGATAATAAAGTAAGAACATTTTTTGTTTGTTCTTGAAGAGGAGTTAAATACTTTTCTGTTTCATCACTGATAAATGGGTCTATATGAAAACATGTATAAAGGCTATATCTACATTTAAACCGATTTGCTTAATATTAACTATTGTTCGCATTACTCCGACAAAATCCACATATAAAGTTTGATTACAAGTGGAAAAGTGGATCTATGTCGATCTGTATTATATTGCCTCTTTTAGTTGGCAACAAAGGTATAACGACAACAACAACAAATGTGTTTTAACACTAAATAAACAAAACATTTAAAAAATAATTTTAAATGTAATAATTTCCTATTATTTTAAATAAATGTATTTTAATTGAGTTCAAGTCAGGGGAATTGTAAAAATATCTTTCTTAAAACTCGTAAAAATAATAAAATCGACTCCATCCGTACTGCCTTCATTCTTCCAGCATGCTAGCAGGCCTTCTAAAGGAAGGCAATGAACAATGTCTATTGCATCTATCTAATAGTAAATGAGAAGGCCTTTCTAAATGCCTTCTCAAAGAAGGCAGTCCAGAATGAGTATAGGATTTCTAAATGCTGATGATTTGGCCTTCTGGTAGGCCTTCTTAGAGAAGCCAGGTGAGAATGTGTGCCAAATCTTTTTTCATGGGCGAAGAAGGCCTTCTGGAATGCCTATTTTCAGAAGGCATACAGGAATGTGTTTCGGATCCGAAGAGAAGGCATTTTAGAAGGCCTTCTATGGGGAGGCCTTCCAAATTTTCCCGCTGGGAATACATAATATGTTATTTTTTTGGGAAGGGGGAAATTCATGTGGCAGCCCAGGGTGTTGGCATGATGACATTTTGAATTGACCTGTGTCCCTAGAGAGGTGAGGGGATTTTAGATAAATCGTAATCAAACGAATCCATCATTGAACAGGCACTAGGGTATGCAATTATTCGGACTTTTATGTTATTCTATTATTCGTTCATTTGAAAACAAAGGATTTCCAATTAATCGAATAATGACGTCAAGAGTTATTCGATTAACCGATTAATCGAACAATTGCCCACTTAAATAAAAGACAATTAATAAGAGCTATATAGACAAGACACGCCAGTTTACGGGTAGGTCATATATTGAACGTTTATTACGTATCTGATTTTATTGTAGTTTCAAATTCGAAATTCAAAAGAAGTTTTCTTAATTTCTTGTCAAAATAAAGAACCTTCCCTTAATTGAGCACAATATCAGAAGTTATCCATTGAATTTTTTCGAATATGGTGATTCGAATATCATGTGATTTATAACAGAACTGACTTTATTATCACGGCGTTAACTTCAATTTTGTTTGCTATTATCACTTTTCTATGAATTTACTATTCTTTAAATTTTAAATAATACCGAAGCTATTTTGCTATTTATACACTCCACGAGAGTATTATGTCTTTGTGCATTTGTTTGTAACACCCAAAAGGAAACGAGATAGACCCATTGTTAATTATACCGATCGACTTAGAATCACTTTTTGAGTCGATTTAGCAATGTCCGTCTGCCCGTCCGTCTGTCCATCTATTCTTGTAATCACGATACAGGTCGCAATTGTAGACAGAACCAAATGAAACTTTGCACAACGAAGTTTTTCGGTACAACGACGAACGCTATTTAATTGAAGAAAATCGGTTCAGATTTAGATATAGCCCCCATACGAATTTCACTCCCGGTTTGACTCTTTTTACTCTAGGCAAATTGGCAAAACATCTTACATTTCAACTAGAAACACCTGTGGTACAAATGTGTTAGATCGGTTCAGATTTACATCTATATAGCTCCCATGAAAATTTCGCTCCCGATTTGAATTTTTCCGCTCTAGAAACCACATATTGTATAAGATTGTCTTCAGATTTGGCAAAACATCTTAGAAACAACTAGAAACAACCATGGTGAATATAGGTCAGATGGGTTCAGATTTATATAAAGCTCCCATACAAATTTCGCTCCCGATTTGACTTTTTCTGCTCTAGAAGACACATATTTTAACAGATCCTCATCAAATTAAGCGAAATATCTTATATTTGTTCTATAAACAGCCATGGCGCAAATGGGTCAAATCGGTTCAGATTTATATATAGCTCCCACACAAATTTCACTCCCGATTTCACTTTTTCCACTCTATAAACCACATATTTTAACAGATCTTCTTCAAATCTTTCAAAATATCTCATATTTCAACTGGAAACACCCATGGTGATAATGGGTCATCGGTCCAGATTTACAAATAGCTCCCATACAAATTTCGCCGCAAAAATTTCCCATACAAAATTCGGATAGACTTTTTCCGCAACAGAAAGCACGAATTTTTATAAAATGGGCTTAACACGTTATATTTGAACTGGATGAACTTATTGTGAAAGTTAGTCACTATATTCCATGTTTGGATATAGCACCGATATAAATATTTCCGATATGACAAATTGGTCCAGGTAATATTAGGCTATGATTAGGAAACATACAAAAATTCCTCCCGTTTTCACTTTTTTACCGAGTTGAATTGTATTCGGATAGAAAGTGGAGCCTTTCCTTACTTGTTTTTAAATGAAGTCGGATAAATCGTTCCCGAGTTATTCTAATATCTGTGGAGCATACATTTCAAAATCGAAAAAATAGTGGTTATTTGATTTTATATTTGGTGTTTCATAGTTTTTTTTTACCCAAATGGAGCAAATCAATTTATCATACAAAGCAGACGACGATTTCATTACTTTTTAAGGCAAAACTTATAATATCGATTAATCGATTATTTGGGACAATTTATTCGAATTATTCGTTATTCGCAAATCATGATATTTTCATTATTCGAACAAATATCTGACAAAAATTATTCGATTAATTGAATAAAATTTAATCGGTTGGATACCCTAGCAGACTCTGTTTAAGGGCAGATTTGTGTTCATCGATGAAAACAACATGAACCAAAAATTCACGATTCCCAAAAAGAAAAGTAGGGTTGGTCAAAGTTTGAAAATATATTTCAAGCATATGCACTTACAGATGTGCTTTTGTATGATTGTGAAGAAAGATTTAAATTTTCTTGTATGCAGTCTTAAAGTAGGTGAAATGGATAGCAGAAGATATGATTGCCACTGTGGCTGTTTGACAATTACAGCTCTATAGAACATATTACGTGTTATGTTTTCATTCAAAATAATATAAACATTCAATGTAATCTAAAATGATTTAAAAAATTATGGATAATGCGATTTCCTTAAAAAGCTGAAAAGTATATATGTAATTTGCACAAACTCTGAATATGACTTGAATGATTTTTAAAACATTTTTCATCAGTTCATCCTTTGATCTATTGACTTTTCAAAACAGTGAAGAAAACCCTGGAAAAATAATAATAATGTTAACAATCGATTTATTATACACTCACTCTACAGTATATACAGGGTTTTCCAATTTCCAATTTATTTTGAATCACCCGGTATTTCGGTAGCTGCCACTTTACTACGCCATTACTAACAAGTAAAAAGGCGTTAAGTTCGGCCGGGGCGAATCGTATATACCCTCCACCACGGTGTGCATTCCTCAGTATTACCGGTAGATTAGAGGCTGTCGACTTTACAAAGAAGTGAAGTAACATATTGTACTATATCAAACTATAAATTCATTGTTATAATATTAATAGTCTACTACTATGGATATATTACTGCAATTGTACTCAAAAAGTGAATATGAGGGAGCAATCTTTAAAAATTTACTCTAAATATTAGGTGTATTGTCAGTCGTCATTAGGCAGAAACATTTTTCCTCAGGGTCGATTTCTCCCATATTGGAATGATTCTAGGTACATTCGTTTGTTTGGTACTAATTTTATCCCGTTTTGATCCTAAATGTACGATCCTAAAAGTACAAATTTCGAAAAAATCCTTTATGTTTCGCGTCTACACAGTCAGATAAATGCATTTCATGATAAATGCAATTTCATAATTTTAACTTTAGCGGTACCATTTTTATCCCTCTTTTCCAATTGTATCCTTTCAAAGTACAAATTTCGAACAAGTAAGGAAAGGCTAAAGTCGGGCGGGGCCGACTATATAATACCCTACACCACTCCCTGCGTATGTACCTCGCTTTGATTACTAAACCCAGGTATTTCATGGGAGCAATTTTATGTAGTTCATACAAATTATATTCATATAATTTATATGCTATAAATTCATCTTTAGTCAAATTTAACGAATATGGTAATTGATCCAATTGGCCGACAGACAAATACAAATTATACAGTAGTATACCAAAGTCATACCAAAGCATGGACATATGGGCATCACCCAAACAATTCTCATTGCAATTCAATTCGGTAAAAAATTGAAATCGGGAAGGATTTTTGCATCCTGTAAATGTATGTGTTTGACAAAAAATGTTAAATCGGAAAAGACATTTGTATGGGGGTATATTGAAACCAGGAACGATGTGACGCGCTTTCACCATGTCTGTTTATTGGTGAAATATAATATGTAAAATTCGGCCAAAATCGGTTAAACATTCGGGAGCAACATTTGTATGAGGGCTATATCTAAATCTGAACCGATCATACCCACTTTCAGCATAGGTGTTTCTAGTTCGATTATAAAATGTTGTGCCAATTTTAAAGAAAATCGGGTACAATATGTGGTTTCTGAAGCAGAAAAAGTCAAATCGGGTGCGACATTTGTATGGGGGCTCTATCTAAATCTGAACCGATCTTACCCAATTTTTGCATACGTGTTTCTAGTTGGATTATAAGATGTTCTGCAAAATGTAAAGAAAATCCTGTAAATGTATGTGTTTATCTAAATCTAAATCTGAACCGATCTTACCCAATTTTTGCATAGGTGTTTCTAGTTGGATTATAAGATGTTCTGCAAATTTAAAGAAAACCGGGTACAATATGTCGTTTCTAGAACGGAAAATGCCAAATCGGGAGCGACATTTGTATGGGGGATATATCTAAATCTGAACCGATCTTACCCAATTTTTGCATAGCTGTTTCTAGTTGGATTATAAGATGTTGTGCCAATTTTAAAGAAAATCGGGTACAATATGTGGTTTCTAAAGCGGAAAAAGTGAAATAGGGAGCGACATTTGTATGGGGGCTATATCTAAATCTGAACCGATCTTACCCAATTTCGGCATAGGTGTTTCTAGTTGGATTATAAGATGTTGTACGAAACTTAAAGAAAATCGGGTTCAATATGTGGTTTCTAGAGCGGAAAATGTCAAATCGGGACCGACATTTGTATGGGGGCTATATCTAAATCTGAACCGATTTCCTCCAAATTCAATACCGATGGTCCTTGGCCAGTAAAAATAACTTCTGCCAAGTTTCATGACAATCGGACAATAATTGCGACCTGTAGAGTGCGAACAAGCTTAGATGGACAGCAGACGGACGGACGGACAGACAGATATCGTTAAATCGACTCAGATGACGATTCTAAGCCGATCCGTATACTTAAAGGTGGGTCTAGCTCAATTATTTCTTGGTGTTACAAACATTTGGCGGAAAACTAACTTATAATACCCTAGACCACGAAGTGGTGTAGGGTATAAAAATCTGTCTATTTTACGTGTCTACGTAATTATAGGGATGTACACACCGAATTTCATGTTTCTAGCTGTTGTCGTATCATTGGTACCATTTTTATCCCTTTCGTCCCATTTCACCCGCTAAATCTTGTTTGTACTTTTTGGTGATTACACGTTAATAGAGGAAGGTACGAAACAAATTCCAAGTGTATAAAAATCAGAAATTTTCAAAAAAAAAACAGAATGTTTCAAAAAAATTGCTTAAATAGTCTAAATGTTAGGGGTATTTTCAGTCCTTATTAGGGAAAACATTTTCCCTCTGGGCTGATTTCGCCCACTTTCAATCCCAACCAACGATCTGCAACCATAAGACACATTTCAACCTCCTAGCTCATTTCGTTCGACCGTTACCGTGCTTTCAACAGACAGACGAACAGACGGACATGGCTAAATCGTCTTAGAATTTTACCAGGATACAGAATATATATACTTTATGGGGTCTCCAATAAATATTTCAAGGTGTTACAAACGGAATGACATATTCATCCCATCCTGGAGGTGGAGGGTATACAAATGGAACGATACACACTTCAAGAACGCATTGAAATTATTAAAATTGAATGAAAATGATCCGGAATTCCATCGAAAAATCATCTTGACTGATGAGGCCCATAGCCACCTCGGTGGCTACGTCAAGAAGCAAAATTGTCGCTTCTGCGGAAATCCCAAGAGTTATTGTTGAGAAGCATCTCCATCCTCATCGTGTGACTGCTTGGTGCGGTTTATGGTCCGTCGGGGTCAGTGGATCCCGAAAATGAGTTTGGATCAACAGTTACGGTGAACGGATTGCGCTATCGAGAAATGATTAATGATTTTTTATGGTCGCAGTTGGATGGTATTGATCTGGACAATGTTTACTTTCAACAAGACGGTGCTGCGAAAAGCAACGAAACCATTGCTCTTTTACGGGAAAAGTTTCCGGACCGTGTTATCTCTCGAAGAGGTGATCACAGTTGGCCTCCGAGATCTTGTGATTTTACACCTTGCGACTTCTTCCTTTCCGTGAAAGATAAGGTCTACGCCAACAGCCCAGCGTCGATTCAAGATCTCAAAGATAGAATTCGTGAGGCTATCGAGGACATAGGGCAGCCACTTTGAGATTTCGTTGTGGAAAATTTCATGAAAAGGATATGGTCCTGTAAGCGTGATCGTGGTGGCCATTTGGCTAATGTTGTTTTTCATTATTAACGGTATACCTTCCTCTTTATTATGATTTAAACATCCGATCATTTACCTCAAAAAAATGGCATTTTTCTTTGAATACCAAAATAACACCTCTTGTTGGAAAATCCAGTATTTTGAATTAGATTAAATTAACCGATAAATGACTGTATTGTCATTTATCGGTTAATCTACTGCAACATGAAAAAATAATTGATACATATATATTTTTTAAGTGAAGTGATCACACATTTTTTTCTCTTCTCTCCCTCTCCCTCCCTCTGATGAGAATTTCCAACTATGAACTTTTCTGTATGGCGTATAAAGTTGCAATTCCTGATTTTAGAAAATAAAAATAGGCTGGATCGAAATATATGTATTTTTGTCATAAAGTACTTTTAAAATGTGTATCAGTGAGACGCTCCATAAGATTCATGTTGGTGTTCTGGTACTTACTTTAAAACAATAATAAACGTTATTTCCTTCGAAATTAAAAAATTTAAATTTAATTTAATCAGTCCCGCAATTTTTCTGTTATAAATAAAGAAAATTGGTTAACGAAGTATGTGTCTAAATAGTTTTGGGGTTTCTAATTTATACAGGACAAATTTCCTGCAAATTTGGGTTAAACAAAAAAATATTTTGAAATGTTGCCTCATTTTTGTAATCTTAAATATTTATTACTTTGAATAATAAATATGAAAAACAATAAGATATACCTATACATTTTAATTCCAAAAAATCAAATTGATTTTCGCTTTCCTACGTAGATGCATGTTACTGAATTTGTCAGATAAAAATTTAAATTAGAATCTGCTATTAAAAAGCATTGATTATTTTTTAAAATTTCTGGTTTTATTGGAAAGGTTGAACTTTGTCATTTAATAATGGAACACAATGTCATTCATATGATTATCTCGACTGGGTCGGCAGTACCTGATCCGATCAACCCAATTTTTGAAGCAATTGGATGCATTGGCTTCTCAACAGTTAGGGGTGGGTTCTCTGGTGGGGTTCAATTTTGCTTATTGACATAGCCACCGGATGAAAATGAGCTTAATCTGAAAACACGAAATTAATGTTATTCTACCTTTCAAAGTCAAAGTAATCGGTAGTTCAAATTTAAAATGTTACATGACCAATCCTATATTTGTTACAAATGTACACAAAAATAAAAAATAAATATAAAATAAAATATATATATATATATATATATGATATAAATATAAAATAATATCATATAAATATAAAATAATATCATATAAAATATTAATAATATAATATAAATAACCACAATAAAGTCAGTTATGCCGGCTGCAAAAAAGTTGTGGAAGTTCTTGACTGAAATGATCCTTCGGTTCGAGCCCATTAAATTTATTTTTATTAAATAGTTTTAACTGGAACACCATCATGAAGCTTATGGAGCGCCTTTCTGATACTATTAGTTATTAATAATATTTATTTTACAAATATCGAAGGTATATTTATACACTCCACGAGAATATTATGTCTTTGTGCATTTGTTTGTAAAACCCAAAAGGAAGGGAGGTAGACCCATTGTTAATTATACCGATCGACTTAGAATCAATTTTTGAGTCGATTTAGCTATGTCCGTCCGTCCGTCCGTCCATCCGTCTGTCCATCTATTCTTGTAATCACGATACAGGTCGCAATTGTAGACAGAACCAAATGAAACTTTGCACAACGAAGTCTTTCGGTACAAGGACGAACGCTATTTAATTTGAAGAAAATCGGTTCAGATTTAGATATAGCCCCCATACGTATTTCACTCCCGATTTGACTCTTTTCACTCTAGATACCATATATTACAACAGATTTTCTTCAAAATTGGCAAAACATCTAATATTTTAACTAAAAGCACCAGTGTTGAAAATGTGTTAGACCGGTTCAGATTTATATATAGCTCCCATACAAATTTCGATCCCGATTTGACTTTTTCTGGCCAGACACCACTTTTTTCAAAGTGAGCATAACACGTTATATTTGAACTGGGAGAACATATTGTGAAAGTTAGTCACATTTTTCCATGTTTGAATATAGCCCCGATACAAATATTCTTATCGATTTGACAAATCGGATCAGCTCAGGAAATATACAAAAATCCTTCCCTTTTTAACTTTTTTTATCGAGTTGGATTGTATTCGGATAGAAAGTGGAGTGTATGTACGGTTCGCATCCCGGGATTTCCCGCGGGGAAATTCCCGGGAATCCGCATATTTTTCATTTCCCGTATCCCGGGAAATTCGTATGGGAAACCCGCTGGAATTCAGTTGAAACCTTTACATATTTCTTCGCATATTCTTTCTATCATTTTCACAATGATATTAAAATTTTTGTAGAATTATTTAGCTCATATCTCTTCTAATTAGGTATGCCAAAAATTGCAGTTGGATGACAAACTATTTTTAAGCTGCGTTCGGATATACACCCAAAATCCACTTTTTCGGATTTTGCCTGTACGAACGCCCAAAATAAATGAAGTCATTTGTTTGAAAATATTTTAAACAATGCTATGAAAGTAACAATTGTATTAAAAAGTCAAGATGACTGTCTAAAAAAAAGAGTTTCAAGTTTCCGAAGCGACAGGACAAACAGACAACTTAAATATTTTATTTATATCTGTTGAATGTGATCGATCGTTCTCCGTCGCTACCACATTTTCCAATAAAATAAGAAATATCTGATTAGGCCATCAATGCATTGTCTGTTCTTATTTCAAATATACGCTTGCATATGTACATACATTTAATTAATTTTGAACTTGCACTTTATTACATAAATTCTGTAGCAGGTTCGTTGTGAAATACATATTTATTTTATTATTTTATTTTACTTTAATAAAATGTGTATGTTTCATTGGAAAAAATAAGTTTAACTCGTGATAAACAATATGTTGACGAATTCCCGTGCTGTCCCGGGAAATAAAAAGTACGGGAAAATGCAAACCCTAAGTGTATCATATAGTCGGCCCCGCCCAGCTTTAGCATTTCATAATTTGTTTTATTTTTTTTTTATAAAATACTATTCCCCTAAAATCAGTAGTTTTTGAAAGTTTTAAAATATTTTTTGTGTGGGAGGTACCACTCCCTCTGCCCTATCACGACCTAGTATATCCTGCAACCATCCCCTGTCCAGATGTTAGATACTGTAAAATTCTCAAGCGAATCGGTACAATATATATACAGTTGAACTTCGATTAACCGTGACTCTATTAACCGTGATTATCTATTAACCGTGAAGCTGAGTGGTTGATTTGTTACCTCTATTAACCGTGATTTACCTCTATTATCCGTGATGCACATGTCCATATGACTGCTTGTTTGTTTTTTTCGTATAATACACACACACATCTCTGAGTGGTTGATTTTTTACCTCTATTAACCGTGATTTACCTCTATTATCCGTGATGCACATGTCACATCACACATCTGTCATATTAAAATTCGGTGATTCCCCATTTTCATGAAAGTGTAATTTTCATATGAAATTTCATATTCATTCATCAGTGTGAAATATGATCTGTCAAGACGTGTTTTCCTTACATCATGCCATCGTCAAAAACTAAATCCGCGAAAAGAGCAAGAAAGGTTCTTTCAATTAAAGAAAAAATGGAGCTGATTAATGAATACTCAAAACGTAAAGTACCTTTTAAAATGTTGTCTGAAAAATATGGAGTTGGCATTCAAACTGTATCCGATTTAATAAAAAACAAAGATCGGATTTTAAAATTTTGCTCCGATACTGATTCAATGCTTGGCCTTAAACACAGATATACACTAAAAACATCCGAAAATCCAAAAGTTGATTTCGCAACATATGAATGGTTTCGGCAAGAAAGATTTAAGGGAACTCCAATTTCAGGTAAGTTAACTAAAATCGAGATATTGTATGAACTTAAACTGAAATTTGCTTCTGAACTCCAGGCGAAATGATTGTCGAAAAGGCAAAAATGTTCCATTTGAAGATAAACATGAATTCAGAGTGCACTTATTCATTTGGTTGGTTGGATAAATTCAAAAAACGTCATGGAATCCGTCGACTGAAATCTACGGGAGAAAAGGAGTGTGCTGATTATGAGTCTGCTACGATGTTTGTGGACGACTTGGATGAAATCATTAAAAACGAACAACTTACAACTGAACAGATCTACAATGCAGACGAGACCAGTCTATTTTGGAGGTGTTTGCCTCAGAGTTCTTTGGCTAGTGGTAATGAATATTCTATTGAAGGGTACAAGGAATCCAAGGAGAGAATCACAGTGCCAGTTTGTTCAAATGCTGCAGGAACTCACAAGTGTAAATTGATGATAATAGGAAAAAGTGAACACCTTCCTGTGATTTATAAATCTAATAAGAAAGCTTGGGTAACACAACAGCTATTTCTGGAGTGGTTTAATCAAAATTTTGTACCAGAAGCAAAGGAACATCAACGGCTCATCGGTCTCAAAAATAACTGTAAAATACTTTTACTATTAGACAACTGTCCAGCACACCCAGATGTAAATGCTATGATATCTGAAAACGTTACAGTAAAATATCTCCCACCAAATTGCACGTCCTTGATTCAGCCTATGGATCAAGGAGTAATTCGGAGCTTCAAATGTCACTACCGTAAACTGATCGTTCAAAAACTTGTTGGTGCTAATGACAGACGTGAGTTCGTTAAATCTTTGAATATTAAGACAGCTTTGAGGGCAGCCGCAGCTTCGTGGGACTCTGTAACTCCACAAGTTTTAAAAAGAGTTTGGAATAACTTACTATCTCATAATGAAGATGCTCCAAATAGCCTTGTTGAGATACAAACAGATATAACCATACCGTCTGGATGTACGATTGATGCTGTCGAAAAGTGGTTTGCTATTATATCTGAAGACGAAATCGTAGACATGGTTACCCAAGAAGATGAGCTTGATTCAAATTCCGAGGAATCAGATGGAGGAAATGCGGACGAAACGCCTACATTGGCTCAGGCAATAGCGGCTAGTAGTATTTTGTTAGGTTTTTTAGAAAACTTTAATTGTCCAAGTATTTCAGAACCAGATAAAATGCAAATATATCGCATACAAACTCATTTGTTGGAAGAACAATCAAAAGCTAAAAGCATAAGACAGACTTCCATAAACGATTTTTTTAAATAAATGTATGTATTCCTAGAGATATGATAAGTTATTTACAGACGCAGATTTACATGTTTTTGTCAAAAATAATTAAAAATAATAAAATTTATACATGTAAAATGTTACTTCTTTTAACCGTGATTTTCGGTTATCCGTGATTAGTCCGGTCCCGAGCATCACGGTTAATCGAAGTTCAACTGTATTTGTATCTTAGACCACAAAAAAGTTAGAATTATAGAAAATGCATAATTGGAAAATTTTATGAAAATCGGAGAGGAGAGACAAAATGAAATTCACATGATATTACGCAATTCTCACATATTTCTCTCTGATAATAGCCCTGTTTGATTGGGCTTACTAGCTTACAGTTAAGAGACTAGATAATGTGGCAACATTTTCATCCATTGGTTTTATTTTAAAAAATCAGAGATAAAAATCTGACACCACATTGCTCGGGAACTGAGAGAGTAGTAAGCTACTTTCTTGTTAAGCGAGTGTAAATTGCATACAAATATTAAGCTAGTAAGCCCAATCGAACAGGCCTAATATAATGTGGACACAATTTGACATTATAATTCCACAATAAAACGTTTACTTTTCCATTTTTTTAATTCTTCAATCAACATCTGGCAACATTGACTACAATGTAACTGACCAATTAGTCTTGCATAACTATAATCATGCTAATGTCGTTTACCCTTTCTCACCAGAGTTCCCGATGAAATATGGGTGGGGTAAACAATGTGGCAAATACGGTAGTCAAAATATGCGGAAGTGTGCTGCTGCTGCTGCCATAGATTTTATTTTGATACATGTTGTGTGAATGGGAATACAAATACATACACACGTATGTATGTACGTGTATACATATGTACGTAGGCGTGTGTGTCGCCATAACATTATTTCCAATAAAGCGTGGCCCAGGTATTCGATATGAGTGAAGAGCACACACACTCGCCGTGTGTGTGGTGTATTCAATGAAATGTTTTATTTTATTTTTTCGGTATTCGCCAAATACAACGGGAAACTTTTCTGCTGCTGCTGTTGTTGGTAATTTTTAACGGATGTGATTTTTTATTTTATCCCAAAAAATCCATACCTTTACACAGACATACATACATACATATGTATAGCATTACATCACACACAGACAGTCACGTACTTGTATACCAACCGACAGACCTATAAAAGTTTTAATGCTTCGTTGCCTGTTTCGTATTTTATTTATTTATTCCCGAAAAACAAACTTTACTTTTGTATCTCTATCATCGGCATTAAGTTCAGTGCAACAACAGCAGAAGCAGCCGCAACAACAGCAAACCCAGTAGAACAACAATAAAAACTTGTCTCAATTCATTTGCAATTCCGTGTGTCTGAAAAGTAGTCGCAGCAGCAGCAGTAGCAACAACAAACAAGTAAAATCCATTGGATTGATTTCTTCGCCCCCTCTTTGCTTTCATTTCTCGCTGGTGTTTTTTTGTTGCTATAGATTTTTGATTGAGTTTTCTCTTCTCTCAGCATGTGGTTCGGCACTCACCCACACCCACACACACAAGGAGGGAGCATCGTCAAATTACTAGAAATGTTGTTTTTTTACTCTTCGACTTTCTTTGTTCACCGTGTCATTGACTTGACTTTTCTTTTGGCTGCTGTGGTGATTGGTTTCTTTGTTGTTGCTGCTGCTGCTGTGTTAATTGTTCTTGTTTTGAAAAGCCGTTGCCTTTTTAGCCATTAAAAAGTTTACGGTTCGATTTGATTCTCATTTAAGTTTTTGCAGTAAAATTTAATCGAAGGCCGTTGAAGGAAGATGGTAGTCGCGTTAGCAATTAAATCGAGTTTTTCCTCGGGATTAGGATTGACCCTTCGATACACAGTGGTTGAAAATCGTTATATTTTGAATGTAATTATGTTTATGTTTATGTGTGCCCTTTATAGAAGGAGTTTTCTCAAACTGCGCTGTAAATCTTTGAAATGAGCTTATTTTTCCTTTTCATCTTAAAATAGCAGAAACGAATTTTCGTGAAAATTAGACCACGAGAAGGGGAGGCGTAGATTGACTTTATATTGGAAACTGCTTTATAAAGGAGATAAACATAATTCTTAATGTTAATAAAATGTCCGCTATTTGTTACTACTTTTACAATAAAGTTGTATATAATCTGAAATCTCTGTTAGGTTACACTGTGCGATAGTCCAAAACTCTGGGAGGTGGTATTTTTCTGGTAGGTATTGTCGAGTAAAACAAGAATCCGTATTTGAAATTTCCCAGACACCCCTAGAATCTAGAGTAGTTTTTTATCAAGCTATTTTCACTATTTTTTCATCGTATTTGAAAGGAAGAAACGGAGCTTTCTATCCATAGAATATTAACCGGGTTTCATTAAAACATTAAAAAACGCGTAATAAGTCGCACTTCGCGTATTTTGTTGAAAACTGAAAATTAAAGTTTCAATAGTTTAACGATTTTATTAGATTAAGTTTTACAATATCAAATACCTTATTGTAAATCTTCAAGGATTAAAAAGTTTCTGTACGAACAACGTTTACAATATCAAATACCTTATTGTAAATCTTCAAGGATTAAAAAGTTTCTGTACGAACAACGTCTTCGTGCCAAAGTTCTTTCTTCTCCCAGGGGAAGTTAGAGCTTTTGGTCATTTGTAAAAAGAGTAAAGGATAACTCCTCATCTATCCCAACTCTAGTTAAAGATGACCAGATATTCACTAACCCGGTTGCCAAAGCTAACCCATTGGCTGAAATGTTTGCAAGGAATTCATCCTTGCCGGAAAGCAATCAACCACTCCCCGTGATCGAAAATGTATCTAGTTCCATGCCTCAGATATTTTTTCGAACACGTGGAGTTAAAAGGGTTCTTGCAAATCTTGACGTAAACAAATCCCCGGGCCAGGATGGCATTTCAGCACTTGTCCTATGTAAGTGCTCTTCGACGCTTGCCCGTCCCCTTCGTAATCTTTTCAAACTTGCATACCGTGCAGGGGTTTTCCCAGCGCGTTGGAAGATTGCGAACATCCAGCCCATCCCTAAAAAAGGTGAGGCTAATAACCCTGCTAACTATCGACCGATCGCGATTTGCTCAGCGCTCTCGAAGGTTATGGAGAGTATGGTTAACCACCATCTTGTGAGGTATTTAGAAACTAATGACTTACTTAATGATCGACAGTATGGCTTCCGTAGGAATCGATCTACGGGAGACCTGATGACACTGCTATCCGAAAAGTGGAATCGATCTATTCACAAGCTTGGTGAGAGTAAGGTCGTTGCTCTAGATATCTCCAAGGCCTTTGATAGAGTTTGGCACGGCGCACTCATATCAAAGCTTATCGCTTTTGGTGTTGGTAGTGACTTCTCTCGATTTATATCGAGCTTCCTCAGAGATCGCACTATACGTGTTGTTGTAGATGGGTTCTCATCCGATGAGCATAGGTTAACCGCAGGAGTACCACAGGGCTCTGTCCTTTCCCCCTCCCTTTTTCTTATTTTCATCGACGACCTCTTGGATCGGACTTTGAATCCAATATACTCATTCGCGGATGACAGCAACCTCTGTCATTCATACTCATTCGATCATAGACCAAGTCGTCAAGAAATTGAGGACAAAAGAAGATTGATGGATGAGTCACTCAGCCAGGATTTACTGGCCATTTCCGAATGGGGTCAAGTTAATAGAGTAGATTTTAATGCACGTAAGACCCAGTGCTCCTTGTTGTCTCACAAGAGATTCGCTGATCCAACGGTGTCGTCGATTTTAATGAACGGTGTAGATATTGAGCAATCAGATACTCTTGATGTTCTAGGCATGAAAATACAATGCGATGTTCGTTGGACAAAACATGTATTTGAAGTGTCGAAAGAAGCATTCAAGTGTCTAGGCTTCTTAAACCGGTGTAAGAAATACTTCACTTCCACTGATCTTCTCAATATCTACACTACTTACATCAGACCAAAGATGGAATTCAACTCCCATATATGGTCGGGTGCTCCAGCTTCATCACTGGAGCTACTTGACCGTGTCCAGAGGAGGGCGATGGTGTTGATAGGTGACGGTAGGATATCCAATTCTATTGTTTCCCTTGAACATCGTCGTAATGTGGGTTGTGTGTCCTTGTTCTATCGTTACTTTCACGGTGTTTGTTCTTCGGATATTCGTCCGGATGGCGTCCAGAGCTAAGAAACCGATTCAAACTTTGCTCATGGTATTATTATTTTTCCCAAAATTAGTTTAGGTTTGAAGATGGGCGAAATTTACACGCCCCTTCAAGTATCTCTCACACAATTATGTCATATTCCAATGTTAAATTAAATCACATATAACTTCTACACGGATATGCGGAATCAGCTATATTTTGGTATTTGATAATGTTTTTAAAATCACCTTGAGTGTACTAAATATGACGGGTTTTGCCACGCCCCTTCCAGTACCTCCCACACAAAATTTTAGCTGTTATATCTTCTAAACTGATAATCGGAATACCGTGAAATTTGATATTTAACAACGCTTTTATAGTGGTTACATTTGCATGGAATATGGGCGATATTGTCACACCCATTCTGGTACCTCCCACACAAAGTGGCATAAGTTTTGTTTAAAATAAAACCGGTGTAACATTCATACGGGTAGTCAAAATCATTTGCAATTTGTTATTTAAAAATGTTTTTGTAATCACTTAAAAAATAGTAATAAACCAAAAAATATTAACGCTTTAGCCACACCCCTTCTTGTACCTCCCACACAATCGTCTCTATCCTAGGTAATATTAAATCTTTCATACTGGTGCATGGAATCCAATATGACTTGATATTTGGACCTGGTTTTAGAATTATTTTATACATGTGGAAGCTGGGATCATGTGACACGAACCTCCTAGCACCTTCCACCTTCCTGCCCTACATAAAATTGTATTCCTTATAACTTCCGTATTTATGTTCTCTGAGAGTGAGGGTATATATAAGTCGGTTTAGCCGACTGAAGTTTACTTACGTGTTTTATAGTTCACTTAGCTTAAGTATTTTGGTTTTTGCGCCAAATAATTGCTGCTAACTAGACATACATGGTCCACAATATATTGGTAATATATAATTTTATTTCGGCTACGAATGTTTTTGTTTCAGTGGTTCGTGGGAAATTGAGAGAAATCAATCTTTATCTCACAAGAGAAATGTCGAATTTAATCTAATAGATATCAAAAACCATGCCACATGAAATATCAAACTCAAATTCACTTTCAGTCGAAAGCTCCTGATATACGTCAGTATTTCTATAATAAATGTTCTGAGTTTTTTTCTGAGAGAAATAATGCGAGTCCTGCCATTTCAGGTTTCCGTTTTTGCCATGTAAACGTATAAATAAAATAAATAACTTCGCCGTGGCGTAGTAGCTGTGTGCACAACCAATTTTCTTATTAAATTTAATGTGTTTTCATGGGTTTCCCTTTCGTTCTTTAGACTCTAATGGAACACAAACAAATCCCACTTGCGTGAGGCTAATAAAACCGAACCAAGAAAAGGCTCCTCTTATAAACAAAAGCCTGGACGAGCAAAAAAAAACACAAACACACAAAACAGCAGCGTTATATAAACACGAAAGGATAACATAAATACTCCCGTAGTCGGAATGTCTTAAACACACACTAACACTCACGCCTCACTCACATTCATGGACAAACAAAAAATATTGCTTTCAGCGGTTTGTGGTCGAAGTGAACAACAAGAACATAGCCATCCTGCCACACATTTTTCCCGCCCATGTTTGCTGTTGCAGACAAGTCAAGGATTGTGTTACAAATCGAACGAATCTTAGCGGGGGGCCGCTACCACCGAAGGAAGGGCTAACTCGCTAACTTCCTAAATGCCAAGCCAAGGTAAGCCACTCACTGAGTGAGTGAGTGAGTGAGTGTGATGGAGGTGCAACTTCTCAATCGCGTGTTACAATCAAATTTAGGTTTAGGTCAAATAAAAGCGAAACTGATACGTGAATGTCGGCGGCGGCAACGTCGACATCGAGCGTATATGGGGTACATGCAACGATAAAATAAATAACAACAGCAACAGCCATGGCCACATCAACTACAACTCTACAACTAACAACAACAACAAGAAAATCTAGAACACAGTATGTAACCTTATAACAGAATGAAAGTTACATTTCCATGGCACCGTATCCCTTTTTAATGACTTTAATGAAATGATTATATCAGACAAAGACGATTAAATGGAGCGATGAGTAGACTCAACTATTCATCCATTCAACCGTCCATGCACTCAGCCATCCTGCCAGCCTGCATGTCTGCCTGTCTGCCATTCAGTCAGCCATCAATAAATGAAGCTTTAATGAATTTATAATAATTTTGCAACAATAATAAATTTACGCTTAATTGTTTGGGCGTTTGCATTACAGGATACTCTATCATTTTTGCACATTAGGGCTTATCGTTTTTTCTTAATTCATTCAGTTTCGTTCGAGGACAATAAGTCAAGAAGTATTGAGAATTTGATTATTTCCCTTGCATTTTTAATACACGGGGAGAGTGTCCCTTAAATAAGCGTATAACTCGAATATCGAAGTGAAAATTGAGGTCACTATATGTTTCAATATAATAGTCTCTCTTCGTGTTTGTTTCCTCTTTTGCACTTTCTGTCGATAAAAAACTAGCTCGTTACTCCCCCCCCCTCACGAGGTTTTTGTGGCACAAGCATTCGGTTTTTGGTACTATCGATATAGTACGTGGATCATTTAAAGTAACCATGTTATTGGGCGAGAGAAATGCTAAATTGATTAAAGGAACTCGTGAGTAGCATACCTGAGCTCTTACAATTCAATATTAAATGCTATATTTAAATATATATAGTCAAAACTCAAGATATATTTACATACATACTTGCAGTTATATATTATTATAAAAAGGCGTATCTCCTTGTCGAGAAGAAAGGCTTAAAATATTAGTGAGTCGAATTAATGGCATATATCTTTTTCAATGGCTTAATCTAAATTTTGTGATCACTTAATATGGTATGGTCACGGATTGAAACCAAACCAAGTTCTTTATGATAGACAATTCTCAAATATACCTCCTTTACAAAAAATAATTAATGAAACATTTTGTCCCCTTATTATTAGAAATACCAATATAACATAATGTGATATACTTGTTTTGAAGGTAATTTCAAATACTTTTAAAATATTATAGCTAGGTTATATTTTTAAAGTATTTAAAATTTTAATTCTTTTTAATCCATTTTTTTTTTAATTTTAAAGTAGTGTTCTATGTCCCTTCTTAAGCGACTGTGTGAGTTTGGAAGTGGTGAAATGATGGGTTCTATTTTTTTACGATTTTTTCGATATTCTTCAAAATCAAGCAGAATATTTTAATTTTCGAAATGATTACATTAATCCATTTTTTTATGTATATATGTATATTTTTTAATGTAGTATTCTTAGGTCCCTTCTTAAGCGACTGTGTGAGTTTGGATGTTGTGAAATGATGGGTTCCATTTTTTAGGATTTTTTTTGCAAAATCAACCAGAATTTTAGCGAAAAATTATCATAATTATATTTGACTATGGAAATAGCAGAGATTTTGCAAAATATAATAGGAATTAGCAGCATTTTGAATTAAAATGTTATTTCAGATGAAATTGCGATTGTTTACCAATAACTGTCTATCTTGTCCCAATCAAAATCAATCGATCAAATCATATTACATTTACCTAATTTTACAATTGTACAAATTTTATTTTTGATGTGCTGTTGCTTTTGATAATTTATTTATTCTCAATATTTCAATTGGAATCTTCAATCAAACAAGAAATACGCATATGCCTTGCAAATTTACTTAAAATGTTAAAAAAAAATTAAAAATTTTATTTGAACTGGGATATTGTCCTGACTCAAGACCATTTTGCATCTATATTTAATAGAATGCAAATTTATTTACAAATGGCATGGTGACATTTATTACTTGGCTGCAACTACCACGATCATGATTTCGAAAGTCTTTTCATGTGGCTTCGCAGCGACTTTTCACCATCAAACCCGGTCTCTATAAGGATATGATTCTCACAAACGAACGAGAATCACAACTCACTTCACCATCTTACAAGCATCTCATTGAGTTGCATATGTAAGTATGTGTATATGCAGGTATAGTTACCCAGCAATACTTCTGCCGTGCCAACGCTCATTTGTTTTAGTTTTTTCGTTTGCATTTT
>OX377618.1:202189391-202239744 GCA_947397865.1 Polietes domitor
AAATAAACACATTTGTATCACATATGACGATATTCCCGCAAATCATTACACAGCTTCGTTCGTTCATTGATACATTCATTCATCCTCCAACGCCAAAAAAAGAGTGTGAGAGTCACTTGATGTTTATTGGACCGCAACCGTTACACAGATTTATTACCTAGTGGCCTATAAGCAGTACTTCAAAATTATTTATTGGCTGAAATATACACGAATGCCAATCAACACATTCAAGATGAAATGTTTTCAATGAATAATTGAAGGATTCATGCAAACGTGGCAGTAGTATTTCCCATAATGTGAACTCAGGAGAGGATGAGATCGATGAGTGCGTTTTTATGCGTAATAATTATGGCGAAACTAAAAATATTCAAAATATGTTACATTTGCAAAACAGGCATGCGACTAATTAGGTCGCTATGATTACACTGTGCAACATTTTTGAAGTCATTTCAAAATAACCATATACGGACACCGCTACATGATAAAAGACCAAAAAAAAAAGACCCGTGTTTTTTTGTTTCCCCCAAAGTCATGCACTTTTTTTTTTATGGGCCCCCAGAGATTTGAGGCCTCGGTGTAATTTTTGGAAAAAAGTGATCATATTCTCAGGCTCATATCTTGCAAACCGTTCGGAATTTTGATTTACTCTCTTAGGCAAAGTTCTAGCTCTTGTCATAAAGAACAAAAATTGTGAACATATAAAATCAAAAAAACTTCATCTTCAAGGTCAAAATCGCAAAAAACTTAAAAAAATTCGATTTTTTTAACCTTTTTTCCCCTGTTCAGGTCCATAGGTAGCAAACCGCTGAAAATTCAGGGAAACAATCAACTACAAGAATGTACCTAAGATCTCAATAAACAACTTTCTAGAACATATGAACTTCCTAGGAATTATTCTTAACACCGTTTAGGTAGCGCTTAGGTAGCGCTTAGGTAGCCGCAAAATTGAAAAATTTCCCAAAAATTTCACTGTGCAACATTTTTGAAGTCATTTCAAAATAACCATATACGGACACCGCTACATGATAAAAGACCAAAAAAAAAAAAGACCCGTGTTTTTTTTCCCCCAAAGTCATGCACTTTTTTTTTATGGGCCCCCAGAGATTTGAGGCCTCGGTGTAATTTTTGGAAAAAAGTGATCATATTCTCAGGCTCATATCTTGCAAACCGTTCGGAATTTTGATTTACTCTCTGAGGCAAAGTTCTAGCTCTTGTCATAAAGAACAAAAATTGTGAACATATAAAATCAAAAAAACTTCATCTTCAAGGTCAAAATCGCAAAAAACTTAAAAAAATTCGATTTTTTTTAACCTTTTTTCCCCTGTTCAGGTCCATAGGTAGCAAACCGTTGAAAATTCAGGGAAACAATCAACTACAATTTTTGTTCTTTGTGACAAGAGCTAGAACTTTGCCTCAGAGAGTAAATCAAAATTCCGAACGGTTTGCAAGATATGAGCCTGAGAATATGATCACTTTTTTCCAAAAATTACACCGAGGCATCAAATCTCTGGGGGCCCATAAAAAAAAAGTGCATGACTTTGGGAAAAAAAAAACACGGGTCTTTTTTTTTTTTGGTCTTTTATCATGTAGCGGTGTCCGTATATGGTTATTTTGAAATGACTTCAAAAATGTTGCACAGTGAAATTTTTGGGAAATTTTTCAATTTTGCGGCTACCTAAGCGCTACCTAAACGGTGTTAAGAATAATTCCTAGGAAGTTCATATGTTCCAGAAAGTTGTTTATTGAGATCTTAGGTACATTTTTGTAGTTGATTGTTTCCCTGAATTTTCAGCGGTTTGCTATCTATGGACCTGAACAGGGGAAAAAAGGTTAAAAAAATCGAATTTTTTTAAGTTTTTTGCGATTTTGACCTTGAAGATGAAGTTTTTTTGATTTTATATGTTCACAATTTTTGTTCTTTATGACAATAGCTAGAACTTTGCCTCAGAGAGTAAATCAAAATTCCGAACGGTTTGCAAGATATTTTTTTTTTTTTTTTTTTTTTTTTTTAAATAGTTATCCTTTATTCATGGTAATTTTGATTTATATACATTTTATGAGATTTTACAATATACGTATTACAACAATTGAGATCAGATTGGCTAGGCCTTATGTGTACAAAATAATATCACAGTTTAAGGAGAAAAAAATAGGTATGAAAAACCTTTGAGAGACACAGATAAGTTAAAGAAATTTGTAAAAAAATATGCATAAACTACCTTTAGTTTAAAAAGAAGTAATACATAAATTTTAAAGTAAATTTCTTATGATGTTAAAGTTAGACATTCTGCATCGTTCATCGAATGACAGTGTCAGATTACGCATTATCATGTTAATAGTTTCGTGGTCATAATGGCTATGTAGATGATGTGTGGAATGTCTCCACCTAAGATTATGTATTATTTTTAAGTTCTTATTTTGAATAATCTGTAGTCTTTTAATGTGGCATGCTGCGGTTTTTCTGTACCATGCTTGGCAAGCATATGTCATAATTGGACGGATGCACATTCTGTACAACATAATTTTATTCTTTAAATTAAGTTTTGATCTTCTATTAAGAATCGGAAATATAGCTCTTCCACATCTAATGGCTTTATCGCGTACATTGTTAACGTGTTCACCAAACGTCAGTTTGGAATCTAAAGTTACTCCCAAGTACTTAATAGATTTTTTTACTTCTATGGTATTTCCGTGAAGTTCAAGTGGAATATTTGGAACACGTTTTGGGGATTTATTGAAAGGAAAGATGATTGCTTGAGTTTTTTCCTGGTTGATTTTAATTTTCCACTTGTTGAAATATTTCTCTGTGTGTTTAAGAGATCCAACCAATTGTTTGATTATCGCATTAGAGAGTTTGCCGCTGCATAAAATTGCACTGTCATCTGCGTAAAAAGCCGCATCATGGTTTCTTTTGATAGAAATATCAGAAGTGTAGATCGAATATAGAACTGGGGATAACACAGATCCTTGAGGGAGTCCCGCTGGAATACTTCTGGATGATGATAAGGTGTTTTCTACACTTACAACAAATGATCTATTATTTAAGAAATTGTGAATTAGTTTTTGGATATAAACTGGGTATCCTAATTTGTTAAGTTTATAGACCACACCATCATGCCAGATTGAGTCGAAGGCCTTCTCTATGTCAAGCAGTACAACACCGGTGCTTCGTCTAAGTGATTTGTTATTTTCTATAATATTGATGACTCTTTTAATCTGATGTACCGTCGAATGTTCCTTTCGAAATCCGAATTGCTTACTGTGTATTATGTTGCGATTTTCTGTATATACCATTATTCGATTATATATTTCTTTTTCAAATAGTTTGTCCAGAGCGCTTAGTAAACTAATCGGCCTGTAGCTGCTTGGGAGTTTGGGGTCCTTGCCATTCTTAGGTACAGGAATAACTTTTGCCTTTTTAAAAACGTCTGGAAATATTCCTTTTGTAATGTAGGCGTTGAATATATTTGCAAGGGCATTGAAGAAATCATACGACATATTTTTAAGAACCATATTGTGGATGTTGTCAAACCCTGGGGCTTTATTATTTTTAAAACGGTACGAAATTTCTGCGAGTTCACATGCACTTGTTAGGATTCCTGGTTCCAAGGATCCGATACTGGAGCTTTCCACATTCCTGACTACTTTCTTAACTTTTAGATCCATCGAAGACTGAGTGTTAAGGGTAATATTATGAGTTTTTTCGAAAACGTCTGCTATAGCATCTGCTTTGCTTGTACAAGTGGAAACATCGACGCCATTCACGGTCAAACTTGGAATGTTGGTATATTTTCCTTTAAAGACTTTCGCAATTTTCCAATACTTTTTGCTACCTGTAGGAAGTTTGGATATGAACTGCGACCAATTGGCATTTCTGTCTCTATCAAGATTATAATCAATTAGTCTGTTGAGCTGCTTTAATATATTTGAAAGTATATTTCTACGGTATAAGTCTGCACATCGTTGATATTTGCGAAGGTATTTCTTGCGCTGTTTGATTAGTCTTAAGCTGATTGAAGATAATTTTCTTTCAAAGTTTTTGGTTGTTCCAGATGGTATTTTATCGCTCGCGCCCTTTATAATAGAAATAATGGTGTCTAAAGAATTGTCAACATAATTGGTTGAGAAGTTTTGGATACTAAGTTCTCTATCAACCCATCTCCTTATTGAATTCCAATCAGCTAGATGGTACAGAGGAAAATTCTTAGTTATGCATTGAACTGACCCGTAGATATGGCATGTAACTGGTACATGATCAGATATAAGTGAGTTGGGATGTGTTTCCATATTCGAAATTGATAAAGAAGAATTTGAAAGCAGTAGATCAACCGTTGAAGCAGGGGAAGGAATAAAGTTTTGACTGAATCGAGTAGAATTTGGAGGATGATATACATAAAAACTGGATTGATTTTGTTGATTATATAATACCTTTCCTGCGGGGTTATCGCTTATACAGTTCCAACTTGTATGGAGGGCATTAAAATCACCAAAAATGAAAAAATCGTTTGTTTTATCCGTCAGCAGTTTTATATCATATCTAAATTTGGATGTATAATGCGGCGTGTACGCTGATGTCAGGATCACAGTTTGTCTATTTATTATAAGGGATACTGAAAGGTTTTCAGTATCAAATGTTTTATCGAATTGCAAAAGCTTATGATTGATGGAATCTTTGATTGCAATTAGCACGCCACCTCCATGAGATCGTCGATCTCTTCTGTGTATTTTAAAACCACCTATCTTAAATTTGTGGTGTGGCTTGAGAAAGGTTTCATTTAGAAGAATTATATCTATCTTTTTGTTTCTAACAAATTGTTCAAGTTGCGCAATAGCAGAGCTTGTCGTTATGCCTTGACAGTTCCAGTGCATAACATGAATATTACTTATATCGAAAGAATTATAAAGCATGTCTTAACATCATTCCTAAAACTCTCAATTTGTCGTATTTATTTCTGCACTGCTGTAGAGCATCGATTGCTTCGAAATAGATATCTAGTAGCTTATCGTTCGATAAATCGTCGTCAACATCTGCTTGACTGTTATAATTGATAGCATTAGCGTATGACAGTTTACGATTGTCAGCTGATCGCATGGAAGTACCAGCTGCTGAGTCATCAGCTGATCGGGCTTTGTGACGGTCAGTTGCTCGGACATATGATCTAGATGTGCCAGCTGTTGTTTCGTCAGATGTGCGAACATGTGTTTTAGACATATCTATGTTGTTTTTATAAATACCTCGTGAAACGTCATCTGAAGCAAACTGCAATTCATGATCATTAATTGTTCTTTGGTGGCGTAAAGTTGTCGCAGAGGTTATTCTGTTACGCATCTCAAGATAGTCTTGTCGACATGGGCATCTGGGATCATCCGCTTTGTGGTTGACATTATGTAGCTTCTTTTTAACACAATTAAAACATTTGTACACTACAGGGCCTTCATGTTGGGTTTTGTTCAGAGTACAAACAGAGATATCATGGTTACCGGCACAGGCATGGCAGACAGCAGAGCGGTGACAGTTCCTAGATCCATGGCCAAACATTGCACATTTAGTGCATTGCGTGGGACCTTTGGCGCCTTTAATAGGGTTTCTCCACTTCACTACTATTCCGTAAAAGTATCTTATTTTACGAATTTCAGTTTTTGATACCTGTTGTCTGTCGAATTCAATCATGTATATGGCATCATCGATACTGGAGCGTTTGGTGCTTATTTCTTTGACGCAAATAGGCACAATATTGTGCGTTTCCTTGAATTCGTCCTTTATTATTTTAATATCTAGTTTAGGCAGACCAAATAGCACAAGTTAAATATTAAAATAATAAATAAATATTTTATTGTTTTTAATCTGGTGTGTGTAAAATTTGTAGCCGACTAGTGCGAGTTTCTTGACAGCCTCTTCATATAAAGTCAATGAACTAGAGATTATTTTAGTTCCAATCGACATCCTCTGGTATTTATACTGACTTCCCATTAATTTGAAAACGCTGGTAAAGCTAGTGCTTTCATCTACGACTATTGGGGGAAACTTTTCTTTTGGTGTAACACATTCGCCATCTTCATCGCTTGAAGTGTCCATATCTACTTCTTCGAGTGCCTTGAATCGGTTGCTTGATTCAGAAAAACCAGAAATTCTCGGACCTTTGAACCTTGGATTACTTCCAAAATACTTTGCTCTCCTTTTCATAGACGGCATTGTAGTTTAATTAAAAAAAAATAACTTTTTATACGTTTGTTGGGAAAAAGTTGCTTAAGCGAAAATAAATACGTGTGGCATCAGCTGATTACCAAAACGAACTGCCCACTTGCTAACCTACAAACCACATATTGTACCCGATTTTCTTTAAAATTGGCACAACATCTTATAATCCCACCGAAAACACCTATGTTTAAAGTGGGTAACATCGGTTCAGATTTAGATATAGCCCCAATACACATGTTGCTTCCGAATCTCAACCGCTCAGCAATAAATATTAAAGATAGGATTTGAGGGTTGTACAATAAAGTATTCTGGAAAAATGGATAGATTTGAATCTACACATGTCTTGGTTGCATTAAATTTCGAGAGGATTTTCAATAAGTCATACTGCATCTCTCACTTGCTAACCCGCTGAAATCGAGGCTGCAAATATGGTTCAACGATCAAAGTTGTTCAAAATCTATTTTTTAATAAATTCCGGTAACTTTTGAACGGAAAGATTTATCTTGACGAAATTTTAAAGAGGTGTTTTCCACATGATTTGCAAAATCGCTTGTGAGTATGGGGGCCACTGGTTAACCCTCCAATGTTGATTTGTAATGTCAAAGTTAAAGTTTTTCAGGCTTATTATTAAAATGGGCGTTCAAATCAAAATGTATATCGTGCACTTCGTGATTTTTTCATCTTCAGTGATGAGACACATTTTCATCTGAGTGGATTCGTCAATTAGCAAAATTGCCGCATTTGGGCGAATGATAATCCAAAAGTGATTGTCGAAAAACCAATGCACGCACAAAGAGCGACTGTTTGGTGCTTTTTATGGGCTGGCGGCATCATCGGGTCGTATTTTTTCCAAAATGAGGCCGGTCAGGCAGTTACTGTGAATGGTCTTCGCTATCGTGAGATGTTAACGAACTTATTATGGCCCGAATTAGAAGATATGGATGTGGACGATATGTGGTTTCAACAGGACGGTGCCACTTGCCACACAGCTAACGAAACAATGGCTCTTAACCGTGACAAATTCAATGGTCGTGTTATCTCACGTGGTGGCGATGTCAATTTTCAGCCAAGATCATGTGATTTGACACCGTTGGACTTCTTTCTTTGGGCTTATTTGAAAGAAAAGGTGTACGTCGCTAAGCTAGCAACAATTCAATAGCTAAAGGATGAGATAATTCGGCACATTAACATCATAGAACCTCAATTACGCCTCAGCGTCATTGAAAATTTGAATCATCGGATGGAGGTGTGCCGCCGAGGTCGCTGCGGCCATTTGGCCGATATTTTGTTCCATACATAATTGAACCATACAAATATTATCATAATAAAAAGAAATGACAATAATTTCCTAAATAATTTGTGTTTTATTCAAAATCAACATAGGCCCTTAAAATTTAACCACCCTTTATTACAATAAGATTTATTGTAAACTCAATAACGTTTTTCATAAAATCGTGGCAACGTAGTATAGAAAACGCATTTCCTGTGCTGTACACAGCGAATTTAAAGATTCCAGCTTCACCCGTCAGATTGGTACCATTTTTCCAAATTGTTTACAAAAATTGTATATTGCCGTAGGGCACGGTAAACAAATCTACAAATAGGATATTTTTTGGAAAATTTATATTTTCGAGGGAAATACGAGGAAATGATTTTCATGCAAGGCATTTTTGTTTTATGATTTTCTCGCGATGTGTATTAGGAACCAATGCCACTTGTAACATACATGTAGTCAGTCGCGAAAATCGCTGCAATTGTTGAAAAATCCAAATTTCGCGATTGCAATCGCTTATATTTTAACTTTCCTTATCCAGGATTCTGAAACTTATCTGACAAAAGTCAGCAAAATATTTCGGTTTTCTTAATATTATAAAAAGATATTTTTCACAATTTTTGACTTTACAGCCAACATTTATCCTATTTCACTCTTATTTTAACCGAATACTTGAGATGCAAAATGCTATTAAGGGCGAAGTGATGGAATTTGATGAGTATGAGACGAAAATGACTAAATTGCGTTTTGGAACTAAAAAATCTGGATTTTTGCACTAAATTGATCCTATCTTCCAAGGGTGCAATTTCGTGCAGGCAAAAGTTGCCCTACAAAAGCGGGGCACCCTTCAACCTTTCCAAATATGTATACATTTCTTTAAAGGCTTTGGAAGGAAAAAAAGTTGTGTTGGTCCAAAGTCAGACATTTGTTCAAAAAGTATATATTTAAAAATATTTATTACAAATGAACTATATTTGGCACAAACACGTCATAATAAAGCTAAGAAGCCACAATTATAAATAAAAATGTGTTAGAAACAGTTCTACAAAATGAAAAAATAAATTTCCTTTTTTCCATTTTCAAAATCTGAAAAACGTGAAAATCTGTAATACAAAAAAAATAAATTTTCTTCTTAGCATTATGAACAAATATGGTAAAACAACATAAACACAAAAAAATAAAAATTTTAATTTTCTTTAAAATCGAAAAATACGAAAAGTAGTCAACTTTAGGCCGATTTCTAAAATATATCCGATTTCTCGATATTAAATGTTAATATCTCAAAATAATTGGGTCCTCGTCTAATTTTAATTTTTTAAAGAACTAAAAATGTCTACCAGAACAAAAGTTATTGCATTTTGGTAGATGGATTTTGATTTTGAACCACTGTGCGGCGTCAATTTCCTTCCGATGTTCATCGTTTAAGCATCATTCAATTGACTGCCGCTATTTATTTTTAATAAAATACTAAACTGAAATACGAAAAATTATTCAGTTGCCACTATGAAAACACAACAAATTATACTATAAAGGTCCAATAATTCGACCAATAAGTTACTAAAGGGCGATTTTTTAGCTATTATCTTTTTGGCAACACTGGTTTAATCAGCTGACGCACGTTTCGTGTTTTGTTTCACTGTGAAACATCTTCAGTTTGGTCTATAATTTAACCATGAATCGTCTTACAAACGAACAACGCTTGCAAATTATTGAAGTTTATTATCAAAATGCGTGCTCTGTTAAGATAGTTCATCGCGCGCTTCTTCCATTTTATGGTCAGTTTAATCGACCCACTGAAGCGGCTATTTGGGCTATAGTGACTAAATTTCGCACCAAACTTACATTGTTGGACATTAAACCACCAACACGCTTACGTAGAGTGCGAACTGAAGAAAATATCGCAGCTGTATCGGCCAGTGTTAATGATGACCATCAATTATCGATTCGTTCGCAGCAATTGGGCCTCTGGTACTCAAAAACGTGGAAATGCCAAAATTGGACTAAGCGGATGCACCATTTGAGGCGCAGTCAAGGTCAACATTTGCATGAAATAATCTTCAAACATTAAATTATATGGACCGTACTATCGATTCAAATAAAGATTTCATGTATTTTTCTGAATTTTTTGTGTTTTTTTTTTTTTAAATTTCCTATAGCTTTTAAAAAATCACCCTTTATAAGACAAGAATCAAAATTTATATTTTAAGTGCTTTCAAGGGTCCATTATTTCAGAAAAAATTTGATAAAAATGCAATACAAAAAATTACAGAAGAAAAGCATGATTTTAAAAGGTGTTTTCAGGAGTGTTTAACTCACAGACGGCTTAGTATAGGAACAAAATATTTTGCAAATCATCATTAAACAATCCAAACTTTATTTTCGTGGGGTGACTGGAAATTGTATTGTTCCATATGTATGGACCGCGACCCAGCCTAATGTACGTATACAAAGACTCTCATCAAGCTGGTAAAAATTTGCACTAGCAAGGATATTGTTAAGGGGCGCTTTTGCCCCAAAAAAATATCTTGTAACATAGCAACCTACCTGTCTCCGGAAACGAGTTTTCCCATTCATACAATATATGTATGTACGTATGTATGTTCAGACCAACAGATAAAACACACTCGCACATACACTTCAAACACACTCACACACAAAGGAAACGGAACTAAACCCACTTTAAATTCCATGACAGTCCGGCGTAAACATTTGATAGATGTTGAAGCTCTTTTGTTTGCCACACGGCCAACCCTCCTCCTCCGCCTGTCATGGTAAGCAAACACTTCTCGTAGGTAGCTTCAGTGTTGTTAGTTTTGTTTGTTTGTTGTCCTTTTTTCGAAGATCAACATGGAGAAAAATTGCATTGGAGTAAAACTAATTTTTTGGAGGTAAACTAAAATCCATACACTATCAGAAAAAAGAACTCTGTCCAACTGTCGGCGGACTACATAGGCTACGAATACAATGGCTGTACTTTTATCAATTTTTGGGGGAGGGGGTGGATATTGGTTGTGATTGAGGTCGCTGGAAAACGTATACGTTTAATACCAGCACATTTCAAATGCATACAAAGTCAAGAGAACTCGATGAGAGTTCAATTCCAAATAGATATTCTCAAAAAGCGAATCTATCTAACAATTGAGTGCGGCGGAGGGGTAAGGGGGCTTGCTTGGAATGAATGTCAAATAGTATGCAATTTTAATTGGATCATCACATGACACACAGTGGTTTCGAAGCAATCGATTTAAATAATATATATTTTCAAAATAAAACACACATGTTTCCCAGTTGCAAATCAACTCGTCCTGTCGATTCGTATGCCAAACGTTCACAAGTTAATTAGATGTGGCAACAAAAAGGGGATTTGTTGTGTTCCACACTTAATTTTTGTTTAGATGCATTGCGGCATTCTGATTAGTAGAATCAATACAAAAATTACAACATTTTGGACAGGATTAATTTCATGTGAAGCGTTCACACACAAATGTTGTTTCTTCTCTCCGATTTGGATGAAATTATCCAAATAAGTACTTTTCTATATGGCGAACAAAGCATTTCCCGGTTTTAAAGGTGGATCGAAAATGAAGTATTTTTGTCATAAGGCAATATAAAAACAAATATTTTTTTTTTGTGATGAGATACAAATATATTTCTCCCAATTTTAATAAAATTGTTCTAATTTTAGAGAAAGTTTTGAATTAATACTAAATTTTTGCTCACCTACAAGTTTTGGTCATTCCAGCTCACATCAAAACACTTAAAATTCGTCAAAAAGACAAAATACCCGAATTCCCAAAGTGGGGAAAATGTGTTCCAAAAATTGGGAATTTTTTATTAAAATGCTTTTTTTTGCCATTTTTATCTATTTTGATGAATTTTATGTATTTTTATTGGACTTCAATTCGTAAATTAAAGAGAGATGTGAACTGGAAAGACCACAACCTGTATTTTAGCAAAAACTTAGTATTAATAAAAACTTTCATAACTCAGTCAATTATAAACGGATTTTTTAAACCGAAACGATGTTTTACTCCTTACTAAACGTGTTATTTAAATACATGTACAAGAGGTACGGTTACCAAACAAAAAAATGTGCAAAACATTACCAAAGTTAACACTTAACAAGTAAGAAGGCGTTAAGTTCGGCCGGGCTGAATCTTATATACCCTCCACCACGGAGTGCATTCCACAGTATTACCAGCAGATTAAAAAATGTCGACTTTACATAGAAGCACAGAACCATATTACGAAAATTGTGATATTTTTATGCACATTACTATAGTTGTTTACTATTTCAAACTATAATGTATACTTATGCACACTGTTTAGAATCGGCTACTATATATAAATAAAATGCTGAAATTGTGAAAGTGAACATGCCTAAATATTAGGCGATTGTCAGTAGCCATTAGAAAGAAGCATTTTCAGATACAGACACAGTGAGAATAAAAGTGTAAATTTTAAAGATATCCCCATTGGCCCCATTCTCCGCCCAAATGTACAACTTTCGAAAAAACCCTTTTTCCCTTCATAGTCAGAATGTATACACCGAATTCCATGATTCTATCAGCGGTCATTTTGTTGGTACCATTTTTATCCCCTTTTTCCAATTTTGCCCCCTCAAGAGTACGACATCTAAAAGTACGAATTTTGAAAAAAAAAACGTTTTATTTTTCGTGTCTACGCAGTCAGAGGAATGTATACTCCGAATTTCATGATTCTAGCTGTTGTCATTTGGTAGGTACTATTTTTATCCCCTTTTTCCATTTGAACCCCAAAAAGTACGAACTTTGGAAAGTCCTTTTATTTTACGTGTCTACGCAATTAAAGGAATGTATATATCGAATTTCATTATTCTAGGTGCAGCCGTTAGGTTGGTACTATTTGTATCCCTCTATCCTCATTTAACCCCTTAAAAGTACGAATTTAGAAAAAATACTTTTATATTATGTATATATTCTATTAGAGGAATGTACACGCCAAATTTCGTGTTTCTATCTGTTGTCGTTTGATAGGTACAATTTTTATCCCTTTTTGACCAATTTTGACCCATTTCGCCCCCTACAAATAAAAATCACTCTATGGGGCCCTTTTATGCTATAAAGGGAATGCGCACTGCAAATATCAAGTAAATACAAGCTAATATGTTCAAAAAACATGCTGAAATACTCTCAATATTAGGGGTATTTTCAGTCCTTGTGAGGGAAAAATTTTTCCCTCTGGGCCGATTTCGTCCACTTTCGTCCACAATCCCAACCGATCTACAACAATAAGACACATTTAGGAAAAATTTGAACCTCCTAGCTCATTTCGTTCGGCCGCTATCGTGCTTTCAACAGACAGACAGACGGACATGGCTATATCATCTTAGAATTTTACCACGACCCAGAATATATATACTTTATGGGGTCTCCGATGAATATTTCAAGGTGTTACAAACGGAATGACAAAGTGAATATACCCCCATCCTGGAGGTGGAGGGTATAAAAAATGTGTTTTCTGGACAAAAGCACGCAAATCTCTTAAGTTTTATTAAATAAGTTGGCCATTTAAATTTTAAATTATAATCGGCTATAAAAAGTATTGATTATTTTTTCAAATGTCTGGTTTCATTGGAAAGGTTGAATTCTGGCATTTAACAATGAAACACAATATCATTCATATGGCTACCATGACTAAGGTGACCATCCATCCCGCTTTTTGAAGTTCAGTCCCGCTAAAATTTTCCATCCACATAATACCGCTTTTTTGTTTTAAATTATTTTTGAGGCAATATCGATTAAAAATTGTCACTTAAAAATTTTTTGGTAACCGTTAAAAGTCCAAAATTTCGAAAAAGTTAATAACTTGCTCTTATTCTAAATGTTGACTCTAGTTGTAAGGGAACATTTAACATCATTAATAGTAATTGAATCTATACTTTGATCAAATATTAAGAAGACACGACAATGATTGACAAACAGTTTATGAAAAGAAGCCATAATAATCCTAACAGTCTACACAATCAGGGTAGCCTGAAGTTCATGATTCCTGATATATCCGTTTGATGGGTACCATGTGTCTCCTTTTCCCATCGTGACCCTAAAAGTACGAATTTGGAAAAATTCTTTTTTAATTTAGTTTTCACGATCCCGCTTTTTTTTTACAAAATCACGCCAAATCCCGCTTTTGACCCAATAAGAGATGGTCACTTTAACCACGACTGGCTCGGCAGTACCTCATCTAAATTTTTCAGCAAATTTTCAATCTCCAATCTCTTCAATGGCAACTTCGATTTCAAGTTTTAACGCGTCAATTTTCTCTGGATGGTTTGCGTAACATTTATCCTTAATGGCTCCCCAAAAGGGCTCAAATCACAGCTCCGAGGCGGCCAATTGACATCACAATTTCGGCAGATTCGATTTTCAAAAACGGTGCGTAAAATATCGATGGTTGCGTTCCCTGTGTGACATGTGGCCCCTTCTTGCTAAAAACCAAATGTCGTACATGACATTCTCTTGAATTTTTGGAAACAAAAATTCTTTGAGCATGGCACGGTAACGATTATCGTTGACGACAGCTCAGCGCTCATTTTCGAAGAAAAATGGCCCAAAATGCACACCAAACAGTGACTCGTTGTGGATGCCATGGCTTCTCAATAGTCACGTGTGGGTTCTCTGAACCCCATATGCCGCCGCATTCTGGCTTATTGACATAGCCACCGAGATGAAAATGAGCTTCATCTGAAAACACGATTTTTCGATAAAAATCTTTATCGGCTGCCAAACAATCTTTAGCCCATTGGGCGAAGCGAAAACGCATCATGACCATTCATGAGGCTTCAGTTGTTGGACCAATTGAATCTTGTAAGCAAGAAATGTTGAGTTCCTGAGAACGATGACGAGTTGATGTTGATGGGTGTTCTTGGACATTCTCAGCCACAGCAGCAATGTTTACGATTGAATGCAGTGAATGTGAACACGGGTTGGTTTGTCCAATAACGATTCATTTTCATGAATTCGTTTCAACAACTGAACTGAAGGCCGAACTCTTCTCGATAATTTTCCACGTAAATTTCTTACAGTTTGCGTTAATGACTCACTACGTTGGAAGTAAGTTTTTAACCCTCTCATGCCCAATGTTGCCTATAGGCAACATTGCTAGTTAGTCCTATAAAATCTTTAAAATCACATATTTTGCACAATTAATATTTGTTATCTTTATTTACATATGCAACAAGGAATATTTAAAAGGGAACCAACAAATTCGGTAACTTGGGTTTGCGTAGGAAGCTGAAAACAAAAGTGAAGTCTCAAATTTCAATTGTTTGAGTTTCTTGGATTTCTATAAACTGTCTTTGTTATTCGAAGAGATATATATCAAAGATTTTTAAAATAAAGAAACCATTTTATTAATATTATTAATATTTTTTATATATTAATATTTTTTTGTTTAACCGATATCTGCAGTATAATGATTTTAAAAAACATCCTGTTACTCATGTCCTGTATGAATTAGAACCCCATGACTCTAAAGAAATCATATTTAGACACATATCTCATCAAACAGCACAGTAAGTTTTATATATTTATTAAGAAGAAAATTCGGGCATGAGAGGGTTAATATTTTTATTTTTTATAAAATTTTTTAAATTATATATATATATTTTTAATTATTTTATTTTAAATATAAAAATTAATAAAACTAGTAATAGCTAATAGTATCAGTAAGACGCTCCATAAGACTCATGATGGCGTTCATGGTACTTACTTTAAAACAATTATAAACGAGATTGCTGTAGAAATTAAAAATAAAAATATTAACCCTCTCATGCCCGAATTTTCTTCCTAATAAATATATAAAACTTACTATGCTTTTTGATGAGGTATGGGTCTAAATATGATTTCTTTCCATAAATATTTGTAGATAGTGGGTGCTACAATTGATTGTATTTCCATCCTATTATAATTTCAAAAGTACAAATTTTGAAAATCCATTATCTCTCTCGAACACAGTACAAGCTAAGGTAACTTCATGATTCAAACAATTTTTGCCATAAAACTAAAAAAGTACGAATTTGGAAAAATCTTTTTATTTTGCTTGTCTATGCAGTCTGAGGAATGTATACACCGATGATTCTAGCTGCGGTCATTTGGTACAATATGTATACCCTTTTCCCATTTTACCCCCTTAAAAGTACGACTTTCTTAAATTCCATTTTTAAGTGTCTACACAATTAGAGGGATTTACACACCAAATTTCATCATTCTAGCTGTAGCCGTTTAGTTGGTACTATTTTTATCCCTCAGTTCCCATTGTATCCCTTGAAAGTACTAATTTGGAAAAATCTTTTTATTTTTCGTGTCTACGCAGTCAGAGGAATGTATACTCCGAATTTCATGACTGTAGCTGCGGTCATTAGGTTGGTACTATTTGTATCCCCTTTTTCCATTTTAAACTCAAAAAGTACGAATTTCGAAAAATCGCTACGTAGACACGTAATCAGAGGCATATATACACCGAATTTCATTATTCTAGCTGCAGCCGTTTTATTGGTACCATTTGTATCCCTTTATTCCCATTTTACCCCTTAAAAGTACGAATTGGGAAAAAATAATTTTATAGTATTTTTTTAGTCCTTGTGAGGGACGGACGGACATGGCTAGATCGTCTTTGAATTTTATCGCGATCAAGAATATATATACTTTATAGGGTCTCAGGTAAATATTTCAAAGTTTTACAAACGGAATGGCAAAGTTAGTATACCCCCATCCTGGAGGTGGAGGGTATAAAAAAATATATATACTTGATATAACCCACATACAAATGTGCCTCCGATTTACAATACTACTGTTCTAAAATGCACATTTTTCTTCGGATCTTGATCAAATTTCCCACACAATGTTACATTTAGACTAGAAACACCTATTTTGAAAGCCAGCTCTATAGGTCAATGTTTTGGTATAGCCCCCATACAAACGGGCCCCCAGTTTACACTATTATCGCTCTAGAACCTACATCTTACATTGGATAAAATTTGTCAGATCATATTATATTTCAATAAAAAATACCTACTTTGAAAGTGATCTATGAGGGCCCACTTTTTAATGTAGCGCCCTAACAAATGGACTCCCATTTTTATTATTACAGCTCTAGGACCCACAGTCTACATCGGAATTTTATCAAATTTTGCAGATTATATTATATTACAACTAAGAATACATGCCATGAAAGTCAAATATATGGATCCATATTTTGGTATAGCCCCCATACAAATTGGTCCCCCATTGTACTCTATTACAGCTCTAGAACCCACATCGTGCGTTGGATCGCGATACAATTTTGCAGATATTGTTATATTTCAACTAAGAATACCTACTTTGAAAGTGATCTATATGGACCCACTTTTTAATGTAGCGCCCTTATAAATGGCCTCCATTTTTAGTAAAACCCTTCTAGGACCATCATTTAACATAGGAAGTTTTTCAAATTTTGCAGATCATGTTCTTTTTCAACTACTAATACCTACCATTTTACACTATTACCGCTCCAAAACCTATATCTTACATCGGATCTTTAAAATTTTTTGCAGATTCATTTCCACTAGGAATGCCTAAAGGGAACTATAATAGCCCATGTTATGCTACAACCCCCAAGTGTTGTTATAGGCCCCCTACAAATGTCCGTCCAATTTATCCTATTACCGCTGTAAAATCTGCATTTTCATCGGATCTGGGTCAAATTTTCCAGATCATATTATATTTACTCTCGGAATACCTACACGAAAATTGGACCATATGGGTCAATGTTTCCGAATACAAAAGTCCCATCAATTATCAATTTTATCGTTTTAAATCCTTCATATTACATCGGATCTGGATTAAATTTTCCAGATCATGGATAATTTCACATTGGAACACTTACTGATGAAGTGAACCATGGATCCCGATTTTAGAACCATGGATCCCGATTTTTGCCTTATGATAAAATGCATTTTTTTTTTTTTTTGAAAATTGAAAAAGTAAAATCACAAATATCATCAAAGTCATAGAGAAGATCCATTAAAATCGAAGAGATGATATTTCTATTACTTGCTGTACAAAAATAATGTCTCTATTTTATCTCATCAAGGCAATATCATTATTGCCACATGTTCGTTCCCATAGAACCACTGTGTGTGTTGGCCCATAGACTACTACCCTCCGCAAAGGAAAAGTGGCAACATTTCGACATGTGCCATCATTCACTGCAACATTTCGGCAAAACTGGGGGGGGATATTCCTGAGAAAGCCAACACCACCGCCGCCCACATACTTCGGCACAAAGTGCGAAAAAGCAATATCCTCTAAGCGCCTATAAAAATCATCCGACCATGATGCTGAGGCTGGAGGTAGGTACGTAGGAAGGTGGATATCAGCCAGCAATGACATCTATGCCAGGAATGTACCAGGCCACATAGATTGGATGTGGGGTGCTTAGGAACGGCTGTCACAACTAGAACATGGCGAGGAACACCCCCAGCCCAAATATTTGTAACAGCGCATCTATGCCTGGCATAATAATCCAATGGCACATGTAGTGTCTCCATGACGATGTGGAATTTCATCCGACGGCGGCGTGCACATTGGTGTGGCCCCCAAAAACGTGAATCTTTTTAAATATGTTACAGATTACGAGGGCGAGTTCATGCAAATTTTCAAATTTTTAGCACTTTAAAATTATGGGAAGATGCTAATCAGTGGAACACAAATATGAAAATTTTCATACAATTTCGTGCCACACTAATGTCTCCACATATATACCAAGCAAGGACTCAGTGAGTACATGTGTACACATACCTACATACATCTGTCCATGTATGTATGTGTTTTGTGTCCGTATGGTATCTATGAAGATCTGAAACCTTAAGCTTATCATCGCATCTGAAAAGCTGTCAAACCAACAGATGGAGGCCAAAATGTTAACGTTTCGTTTTAGTTTTTGCCATCTTTTGTTCGCAAAACCACACGGTCGTAATTCATTCAGCGGCAGTCTATATCAATCACACCGCCGTAATACACGCTACGTCAGTCATGTGGGCACCATCAACAGGCATGGTGGCAGCTCACTAATAATAAATAAGGCTAAGTCAGTAGATGATATGAATAGTTGATGCGCATCAGTTGCAAAATAGATGCCTGCATTTTGCGACTGGATCGAATCATCGTGCCGAAAGGTAATCAGATATTATCGCGGGGATTTAGATGGGACATCAGATTGTTATGTCGACTCAAACAAGTTCATTCTAATCCATTCGGTGTTCTTAAAGATAAGGTCAGGAATATGCTACAATACACAGTGGTTCCAAATCGATTTGTTTTAATTAATTCTGTAACTTTTGAACGGAATAGGATATCTTGCGGAAATATCACATAATTGAAGCAGAGGTGTTTCCCACATAATTTGCCCAATGTGGGATTCCTAGTGGTTAGGCCGGCTAATGGGTGACTGTACCATGCCACATGCAACATTTCAATTATATTTTTATACCCTCCACCTATGGATTGGGTATATTTACTTTGTCATTCCGTTTGCAACACCTTAAAATATTCATCGGAGACCCCATAAAGTATATATATTCTGGGTCATGGTAAAATTCTAAGGCGATATCTTATGATTGCAGATCAGTTGGGATTTAAAGTGGGCGAAATCGGCCCAGAGGGAAAATTTGTTCCCTCACAAGGACTGAAAATACCCCTAATAACCCCTAATATTTAAGAATGTTTTTTTCTCTATGTCATCTTATATTTTCTTGATATTGGCAATGTGCTTTCCCTTTATAAAAAAAAACGTGCACCATAAAGTAATTTTTATTCGTAACGGGTGAAATGGGGCAAAAAGGGATACAAATGGTACATATTAAACGACAACAACTAGAAACACGAAATGCGGTGTGCACATTCCCCCAGTTGAGTAAATACATAATATAAAAGTACTTTTTTCCAAATTCGTACTTTTAGTGGGTAAAATGGAAATAGAGGGATAAAAATGGTACCAACCAAACGGCTGCACCTAAACTAATGAAATTCGGTGTATACATTCCTCTGATTGTGTAATAAAACGTAAAATAAACGGATTTTTCGTACGAAATTCGTACATTTTGGGGATAAAATGGAAAAATGGGATACAAATAGTACCCACAGAGGGATAAAAATAGTAACAACTAAACGTCTACAATTCGGTGTGTACATTCCCCTTTTTGCGTAGACACGTAAAATAAAGAGATTTTAGAAAGGAGTACTTTTAAGGGGGTAAAATAGGAAAAAGGGGATAAAAATGGTACGAAAGATTTTTCCAAATTCATACTTTATTTTGTAACTTTTACTGCAAAATTTGGTTGAATCATGAAGTTAGGTTATGTTGCACTGTGTATGTGAAATAATGAATTTTCAAAATTGGTACTTTTGGACATAAAATAGAACGGGAATACAACTAATTGTAGCACCTACTATCTACCAATGTTTATGGTATTTATGTTTTTTGACGATATAAAGATAAGAATATTTAGTTTTTGAATTGCCTTGAAGTATTATTTTGATATATATATATAGTATAAACGTATTGGTCGCCTTGCCTTATAAGCGTGGTTTGAAATAATACATTAATATATTAATTTATAGAATTATGTTTTCAATATTATTATTTGTTTTGGTTTGACTATATTAAAAATTGATATTTTCCTGTAAGGGTGATTTTTTTAGCTATTATCCTTTTGGCAACACTAGTTTAAACAGCTGACGCATGTTTCGTGTTTTGTTTCACGGTCAAACATCTTCAGTTTGGTCTATAATTTAACCATGAATCTTAATGAGTCTTACAAACGAACAATGCTTGCAAATTATTGAATTTTATTATCAAAATGCGTGCTCTGTTAAGAAAGTTCATCGCGCGCTTCCTTTTTATGGTCAGTTTAATCGACCCACTGAAGCGGCTATTCGGGAAATTGTGACTAAATTTCGCACCAATTTTACATTTTTGGACATTAAACCACCAACACGCTTACGTTGAGTGCGAACTGAAGAAAATATCGCAGCTGTATCGGCCACTGTTAATGATGACCATCAATTATCGATTCGTCGCCGTTCGCAGCAATTGGGCCTCTGTTACTCAAAAACGTGGAAATGCCAAAATTGGACTAAGCGGATGGACCATTTGAGGCGCAGTCAAGGTCAACATTTGCATGAAATAATCTTCAAACATTAAATTATATGGACCGTACTATCGATTCAAATAAAGATTTCTTGAATTTTATGTGTTTTTTTTAGAAAACGTTCCTATAGCTTTTAAAAAATCACCCTTTATTACTGCACTTCTACGAAAATCGACAGCCTCCGTGGAATGAAATGCATGCTGAACTTAACACCTTTTCTACTTGTTACATTCTAAACTCGAAAATAACAAATGTAGAGATATTTTTTAAGTTCATACTAAAATTAAATTTTTCGTCGAAGCTACCTTTAATATTTGTACTCTCATTTTAGAAATTAAATATATACAATTAAATATATGGTGGCCAATTAAAATTTTAAATTAGAATCGCGGTCATATGACTTCCACGACTGGCTCGGCAGTACCTCATCCGATCAACTCAATTTTTCAGTACAGCCCAAAATCAACACCAAACAGTGACTCGTTGTGGATGCAATGGCTTTACGTCAATAGTCAGGTGTGGGTTCTCTGAACCCCATATGCGGTAATTTTGCTTATTGACATAGCCATCGAGATGAAAATAAGCTTCAACTGAGATCACGAAACTTTTCTACGTAAATTTCTTACAGTTTGGATTGAAGGCTTACTTTTTTCCATGCTTTATATAAGGTTACTTTCTATATATGTTTGTGTGCCACAAAATTTGAAATCAATTTTTGAAAGCTTTTTTCTCAACCAATTTTGCACACTTAATCATTTTCGATGACAATACAAGGAAATGGAAAAATTTGACCAATTGGACAAAGGGGCGTGGCACCTCCCATACGAAGTTAAAACCTATTATTGAATATTGTCAGTTCTATGACACCTAGAGTGCTGAAATTTTGTGTAAGTGCATCTAGCATCAATTCGCATAGTTGTGCCAAAAAGGGGCGGTATTGGAAAAGTGGGCGTGGCACCTCCCATACGAAGTTAAAACCTATTATTGAATATTGTCAGTACTATGACACCTAGAGTGCTGAAATTTTGTGTAAGTGCATCTAGCATCAATTCGCATAGTTGTGCCAAAAATGGGCGGTATTGGAAAAGTGGGCGTGGCATCTCCCATACGAAGTTAAAACCTATTATTGAATATTGTCAGTTCTATGACACCTAGAGTGCTGAAATTTTGTATAAGTGCATCTAGCATCAATTCGCATAGTTGTGCCAAAAATGGGCGGTATTGGAAAAGTGGGCGTGGCATCTCCCATACGAAGTTAAAACCTATTATTGAATATTGTCAGTTCTATGACACCTAGAGTGCAGAAATTTTGTGTAAGTGCATCTAGCATCAATTCGCATAGTTGTGCCAAAAAGGGGCGGTATTGGAAAAGTGGGCGTGGCACCTCCCATACGAAGTTAAAACCTATTATTGAATATTGTCAGTTCTATGACACCTAGAGTGCTGAAATTTTGTGTAAGTGCATCTAGCATCAATTCGCATAGTTGTGCCAAAAATGGGCGGTATTGGAAAAGTGGGCGTGGCACCTCCCATACGAAGTTAAAACCTATTATTGAATATAGTCAGTTCTATGACACCTAGAGTGCTGTAATTTTGTGTAAGTGCATCTAGCATCAATGTGCATAGTTGTGCCAAAAATGGGCGGTATTGGAAAAGTGGGCGTGGAACCTCCCATACGAAGTTAAAACCTATTATTGAATATTGTCAGTTCTATGACACCTAGAGTGCTGAAATTTTGTGTAAGTGCATCTAGCATCAATTCACATAGTTATGCCAAAAATGGGCGGTATTGGAAAAGTGGGCGTGGAACCTCCCATACGAAGTTAAAACCTATTATTGAATATTGTCAGTTCTATGACACCTAGAGTGCTGAAATTTTGTGTAAGTGCATCTAGCATCAATTCACATAGTTGTGCCAAAAATGGGCGGTATTGGAAAAGTGGGCGTGGCATCTCCCATACGAAGTTATAACCTATTATTGAATATTGTCAGTTCTATGACACCTAGAGTGCTGAAATTTTGTGTAAGTGCATCTAGCATCAATTCGCATAGTTGTGCCAAAAAGGGGCGGTATTGGGAAAGTGGGCGTGGCACCTCCCATACGAAGTTAAAACCTATTATTGAATATTGTCAGTTCTATGACACCTAGAGTGCTGAAATTTTGTGTAAGTGCATCTACCATCAATGTGCGTAGTTCTGCCAAAAATGGGCGGTATTGGAATAGTGGGCGTACCACCTCCCATACGAAGTTAAAATATATTATCGAATAGTGTCAGTTCTATGACACGTATAGTGCTCAAATTTTGTGTAAGTGCATCTAGCATCAATGTGCGTAGTTGCGCCTAAAATGGGCGGTAATGCAAAAGTGGGCGTGGCACCTCCCATATGAAGTTAAAACCAAAATTACACCTACTGTAATTTTGTGTAAGTGCATCTAGCATTAATGTGCGTAGTTGTGACAAAAATGGGCGGTAATGGAAATGTGGGCGTGGCACCTCCCATACGAAGTTAAAACCCATTTTCGAATATATGCCGTTCTCTGGCAGATAAAAAACTGAAATTTTGCAGTAATTTTTCCTTCTACAAAAGATAACTAAAAAAGAATTTCTAGGCCCAATAGAATTCTGCTTGCATAAAGCATGGATTTGAAAAAAAATAATTTTTTTGATTTACTAGTTTTAATATTTTCCCAATTTTGTTCGAGTGTTTAGCGTCCCATTTTGCAAATGTCAAACATAAACCAGAAAATAGAAATAAATGTTATTCTACCTTTCAAAGTCTAAGTAATCGGTAGTTCAAATTTAAAATGTTACATGGCCCACAAATAAGCAGTGGTTTAGAAAATGTCTCTAAAGAATTAAAAAAATAAAAATAATATTTAAAAAAATTAGTTTTTTTTTTTTGCTGGCACGAAAAACTCATAAAAAATAAAAAAACGGAAAACAATATTTTCTTTATATTAATAAATAGCTAACATTCCAACTAGAGTTTGCATCCCGGGAATTCGCACATTTTTCATTTCCCGTATCCCGGGAAATTCGTACGGGAATCCCGCGGGAATTCAGTAGAAAATTTTACATATTTCTTCGCATATTTTTTCCCCATCATTTCCACAATAAAATTAAAAATGTTGTATAAAAATTTAGACCACATAGCTTCTAATCATGTATGTATGTCAAATATTGCAGTTGGATGACAAAGTATGTTTAAGCTGCGTTCGGATGTAAACTCAAAATCCACTTTTTCGGATTTTTCTTGTCAAGCTCCATATGAAAACAATTAAAATCCGGGAAATAGATTTTGGGCGTGTATCCGAACGCCAAAAATAAAGAATTTAAAGTTTTCGAAGCGACAGGACAAATAGCAAACATTTCTTTTAATGCTCTACTCTCTATTAATGTGAACGATCGTTCTCCGTCGCGTCCACATTTTCCAATAAAATAAGATATATCTGATCTTTAATTAATTTTGAAACTTGAAAATATGTTTGAATTGATCTCACATTGCGCTTTATTATATTAATTTTGTAACAGGTTCGTTGTAAAATATATATTTATTTTACTTTAATAAATGTGAATGTTTCATTGGAAAAACTAAGCTTAACTAATGGTAAACAGTATGTTGACAATTTCCCGTGCTGTCAAATAATAATTCCCGTTTCCCGGGAAATAAAAAGTACGGGAAAATGCAAACCCTAATTTTAACGAAGAAAGCATTGAATAGTTTCTTTTATTTTGTGGAATATTAACGAAAAAATAATTTACAAATGTAGAAGTCATGAGCCTTCTTGTAGAAGTACAAGTCGCCATCACAAACTTCACAAAAAAACTGATACACGAAATGCTTTTCAATTATATATACAATTTTTAAAATAGGTCTTGATTTTTTGCCTAGTTATCGAACTGTTATATATGAATTATAAAATTCTAAATAAATTATTGTACAGATTGATGCAAATGTGTTAGTAGATTTAGTGATTATGCGCTTCTAAAGACAAAACGTACTAAAATGTACCCCTTTTATGGCTTAACTTACAAGAAGGCTACAACATAAATTCGCTTGTTGTAGACCTTCTTCAGATACGATTTTTTATTTCTCGTGAAGAAGACATCTTTTCGGTGTATGCCTTTATCTGACTGTGTGGACGCAAAACATAAAGGAATTTTTCGAAATTTGTACTTTTAAGCAGAAAATACGGCAAATGGAGACAAAAAAGGTACCAACTAAACGGCTGCAGTTAGAATAGTGAAATTCGGTGTATACATTGCTCTGACTGTGTAGAGGCGAAAAAAGACATATTTCGATATTCGTAAATAAATCTCCAGGCCCGGATTGCATTTCAGCACTGGTACTATGTAAGTGCTCTTCGACGCTTGCCCGTCCCCTTCGTAAGCTTTTCAACATTGCATACCATGCGCGTTGGAAGATCCAGCCCATCCCTAAAAAAGGTGAGGCTAATGATCCTGCTAACTATCGACCGATCGCGATTTGCTCAGCGCTTTCGAAGGTTATGGAGAGTGTGGTTAACCACCATCTTGTGAGGTATTTAGAAACTAATGACTTACTTAATGAATCGAACCGTAGGAATCGATCAACGGGAGACCTGATGACACTGCTATCCGAAAAGTGGAATCGATCTATTCACAAGCTTGGTGAGAGTAAGGTCGTTGCTCTAGATATCTCCAAGGCCTTTGATAGAGTTTGGCACGGCGCACTCATATCAAAGCTTATCGCTTTTGGTGTTGGTAGTGACTTCTCTCGATTTATATCGAGCTGCCTCAGAGATCGCACTATACCTGTTGTTGTAGATGGGTTCTGATCCGATGAGCATAGGTTAACCGCAGGAACACCACAGGGCTCTGTTCTTTCCCCCTCCCTTTTTCCTATTTTCATCGATGACCTCTTGGATCGGACTTTGAATCCAATATACTCATTCGCGGATGACAGCACCCTCTGTCATTCATACTCATTCGATCAAAGACCAAGTCGTCAAGAAATTGAGGATAAAAGGCGATTGATGGATGAGTCACATAGCCAGGATTTGCTGGCCATTTCTGAATGGGGTCGAGAGAATAGAGTAGATTTTAATGCACGTAAGACCCAGTGCTCCTTGTTGTCTCACAAGCGATTTACTGATCCAACGGTGTCGTCGATTTTAATGAACGGTGTAGATATTGAGCAATCAGATGCTCTCGAAGTTCTTGGCATAAAAATACAACGTGATGTTCGTTGGACAGAACATGTATTTGATGTGTCGAAAGATGCCTTCAAATGTTTAGGCTTTTTAAAAAGATGTAAGGAATATTCCACACCCTCTGATCTTCTCAATATCTACACTACCTACATCAGACCAAAAATGGAATACAACTCCCATATATGGTCGGGTGCTCTAGCTTCATCACTGGAGCAACTTGACCGTGTCCAGAGGAGGGCGATGGTGTTGATAGGTGACGGTAGGATATCCAATTCTATTGTCTCCCTTGAACACCGTCGTAATGTTGGTTGTGTGTCATTGTTCTATCGATACTTTCATGGTGTTTGTTCTTCGGAAATTCGTGATCTTATGCCGCCCGTGAGAACGTGCGGTAGAGATACGTGACTCTCCAGGAACGCTCACCCATTTGTTGTCGATTGGACAACCGGCCGCACTACACATTACAGAATAAATTCGTTCTTCGCCCTTACTATCCGTATGTGGAATCGACTTCCGGCAAATATCTTTCCCCCCAATTACGACATTCAGAGATTCAAAACAGATGTCAACAGACACTACTCCCTCTTTCCTCCTTCCAATACCTGATCTTCCTTCCACCAACGCAATGCACTGCATTTATAGGGGACATCCCCTGAGTGTTGGTTCAGTGAAAAAAAAATCAAATCGGGATCGAAATTTGTATGGGAGCTATATAAAAATCGGAACCGATTTGACCCACTTTTACCCGCAGATGTTTACAGGTAAATTATAGTGTACTGTGCCAAATTTGAACCCAATGGAGTAAAATATGTGGTTTCTAGAGCGGTAAAAGTCAAATCAAGATTGCAATTTGTATAGGGGCTGTATCCAAATCTGAACCGATTTACTTCAGCGTTCGTCCTTGTCCCACAAAACTTACTTGTGTCAATTTTTGTTAAGATCGGACAATAATTGCAACCTGTAATTTGATTACAACAATAGATGGACGGACGGACATTGCTGAATCGACTCAGAAAGTTATTCTAAGTAGATCTGCATAATAAATGATGAGACTAACTCGTTTCCTTTTCGGTTTTACAAACAAATGTACAACGACATATCTGACACAACTTTTTTGTTGCAAAAGCAACTAATTCTCTCACTACAAAAGTAAAAATTGAATTTTATCCACGGGCATAACTGCTAATAATATTTTTCTTCTTCTGATCCACGACGAAAATTTAGTAATGGTGGTAATTTTTCTCAAAAAAAGTCAGGCATTTGGGTTCTATTTTCCCAGTTTTAGGAATTGTGGTATAAATAATAACGTGGAAATAATTTTTCACGATTGAATTTTTCATGAATTGTTTTCAAAAATATTTCGAAGGTACCACAACTCCCACAATTTAAAACGGAGACTTAATTATATTTTTGGCAGTCATTTCAAAATATGACATGAATACATTACATGATTGGAATTTCGATCAATTTGTCCGATAAAGTCCAGGGGAGACATATCCTTCACTGTACATCAGACCATGTACATCTGGTGGCTGGTCAGGCAGTTAATATGATACGTTATTACGAAAGACTTTTGAAGTCTACGGTTTAGGAAAAAAGTTCCACGACCACCCTCTATTTGAGGTACGACATTGAGGATATTTGCCGTCATTTATAACATGTTATTTCATATATAAACCTATACAATTTTTAATTAAAAACTTAGGTTTCATATTAAACATTGCCTTTTGGATGAATGTTGACATGAGATGAATGGGATGTATGGAAACCATATCCCATTTCAACAAGAGTAATGACTTGACGAGAGAAGGAAAATGGAATATGTCACCCTCTGTTTCCTCTAAGAATGTCATGAAGTAATATATAACTACTAGTATTTTGTACCCGGCGTAGCACGGGTTCATTTTCCCCTATTCCCCTACTTTGTAAGCTTTGGAAGATAAAATGAGTATTTTGTTGATAGTTTTAAAACCCAACCCCTTTGTCCTGTGATGACGTGGTATATCCAGGAACTATCCTCTGTCCAGAAGTTAGATACAGTAACATTTTCAGGCGAATCGGTCCATCGGTTTGGCGTCCTATACGCAACTTACAGACATACAGCCTCACATTGATTTATAGATAAAGATTTTGCATTTTTAGTTACTGTGTGAGTGTTCAATATTACTTAACTTTCAATATAGCGATTGAATGGAATTTAATACTCGCTGTCATTACGACAATGCTGCACTTTTGCCAGGCATATAAATCCTGAAGCCTGTCAATAGATCACGCTATTGAAATCCGTCTCGAATCCATTTAATAATGAAAATTAATATAGGATCCAGCCTTCATTCCTACACATGCCATCACTTTTCTAGTACCAAACGTCAATATCCTTTTAAAACTTGGCAATGTCGCAATGCCCCTCGCACCTCCTTCGAGGAATGAGGACGAACATTTGTAAATCTTACATTAAATGACTGTTAAAATACTTGAAGAGTAACACACTTCCTTTTTGGCTTCTGTGAAATGCACTCATTGACTTTTAGCATTTCACTCTGCATCCTCTCTCTCTCTCTCTCTCTCTCTCCTTGCACCTCTTCTCCACTGTATGTATGTGTATGACTCTCTGGAGGGATATTAATGCCAAAATGTTGCTGCTCGCACTTGTTCGTAACAAATGCCAAATACCAAAAATGGCAAATGCCAAAATGCCTGTAACAGAGCATTTGGAATATTGGCTGGCAAACGAGTGGGCGGGCGGGGCGAGTGAGTCTTGGGCACCTGGGTGCATGGATGAATGTGTGGGTGGGTGGTTTGTAGTGGAAGAGTGCCATTATTTTAAGTTTTCGTATTTCCAGGAAACGCATTTCGTTTCACTTCAGTTGAATCGGTTCATTTAATATTAGTCAGACAAATGAAAAAATAATGATTTTGGTTTATTTTCTTTTCTATTTGTTTTCTCTCAACTCCTTTGGCAACACATTTCTCGGTAGATGGTGACGCTGCAGGATGATATTTCTAATATGCTGCAGAAAAATACACTTTTTTCACATCATCAGGATGGATTTGGTGTAATGAATAGCAGAAGAAATGTATTTAGAGCAGCCTACTTTGCATGTCCCAGAGGAGAAAGTTCCAAAAAGCTGACCGAAGGCCGTCTGGGCCTTCAATGCTTTACTTAGCAATGACTGACTTTGACAGCTGCCCTTATATGAAAAGTTTTCAAAAAATAATATATTTTCAGTAAATTTTCCGACTTTTGCTTTTCCAAATAAAAAGAAAACATTATAAAAACTATGAAAAGCTTTAATTGCTAGTGTTTTTTCTAGTTTATTATAATTTTTAATTGAAAAAAAAAGTAAAAATGAGTTCGGCCGGGCCGAATTTTATATACCCTCCATCATGGATTGCACTCCACAGAGCCTGTCGATATTCGTAGAAGTGCAGTAATATTACAGGAAAATATATTAATTTTTAATATAGACAAACCAAAACAAAAATAATAATAATAAACAAAAATAACTTTCTAAATAAATATAATATTGTTTTAGTTTTTTCGTTTGCATTTTTTGGTCTGTAATCAATATTTGATTTGAACTGTGATATTGTCCTGGCTCAAGACTATTTTGCATCTATATTTAATAGAATGCAAATTTATTTACAAGTGACATGGTGACATTTATTACTTGGCTGCAGACAGGCCCGTGCGCAGGATTTTCTCCTGGGGGGGGTTTTCATCTACACTCATAAAAAAATTAACCCTATAATGAGTTAAAATTAACTAAAATTTAGGAAACCAAGTGCATTTTTACTAAATGTAAGTAACATTTTGCTGAAATTTTCCTAAAACTAAGTAAATGTTTACTCAAATCAAGCTAATATTTATTCAAACTCAGGACAATTTTGCTGATTTTTTTCCTCAAAACGAGGAAATTTTTACTTAAACTGAGGAAAATTTTATTTTATACAAGGAAAAAAGTGAAATTAAAATAAATGCAATTTAACTAAAAAAATCAAACAAATAGTTTTGCTTCAGAGTATGCAAAACTGATACAAAAAATGACAACATGATATATTTCTCAAGAGTTTCATGTTACCTCTGCCATAAGGAGTTGATCAATTACTCCATGATTGTTGCGAAGGCAAAATTGTATTTCAGTAATCCATCTATCAGTACACTCAAAGGAATATGTCAGTAAAAGAAAGCAGAAAGTCTACCGATTCCTTATATTTTAACTTTCTTCATTCATAATTCTGAAACTTTTCATACACAAATATTCCCCATGAAGTCAGCAATCACATGCATAGAATTATTTTGGTATTCTCAATATAATAAAAAGTTACGCCGGTTTTTTCTAAATATACTTTTAACAATTTTTGACTTTACAGCCACCATTTTTCCTATTTTAGCTTCATAACTGGGGAATCAAAATGCTATTAACGCGAAATGATTGAATTTGATAGTACGATATGCGCAAAATCTAGAAAAATGTTTTAAACAAAATCGTTGTAGCGAATTATAACCTTCGGTTTTATGCTGCTCCATTGTTGAACTATTTTATTTCTATTATTTTTATGTTCATAGCCACTTATGCGGTCACAAACTAACGTGCGAGGAGATATTCAAATCAGAAAATTAAAAAAATGGCTTTAGAAAAAAATCTTTTCCAAATTTATATGACAGATGACATCCAAATCGGAGAATTGTTTGGCATCAAAAACTCATTTTCGAGAAAATGGTTCATAGCCACTTTTGGATATAAGCCCTCTATATATATTTTGAAGAAATATTACACAAAAAACGATCAAATTCCTCGGCGATAAACCCTTCAGTCCCGCATTTTTTCTTTGATAAATGCAGAAAATTGGATATGCTTCTTGACGAAGTATGGGTCTAAATAGGATGTCTAAAGTGCTTTGGAGTTTTTAATTTATATAGGACATGAGTAACAGGATGTTCACTCAAAATCTTTATACGTATATTCCGATTAAATAAAAAATATTTGGAAATGTTTCTTCATTTTTATAATCTTAAATATGTATAAATTCGAATAACATATAAGAAGAAACAACTAGAAATTTTAATTCCAAAAAACAAATAATTGGTATTTTATAGTTTCGTTTTCCTACGTAGATCCATGTTACTGAATTTGTTGTTTCTCTTTTGAATAATACTTGTTACATATGATAAATGCAGAAAATTGGATATGCTTTTTGACAAAGTGTGTGTCTAAATAGAGTTTTGGGGTTTTTAATTTATATAGGACATGAGTAACAGGATGTTTACTCAAAATCTTTATACGCATATTCCGATTAAATAAAAAATATTTGCAAATGTTTCTTCATTTTTATAATCTTAAATATGTATAAATTCGAATAACAAATACAGTTTTTTGTATTCAATGAAATGCAAGAAGAAACAACAAGAAATTTTAATTCCAAAAAACCAAATAATTGGTATTATAGAGTTTCGTTTTCCTACGTAGATCCAAGTTACTGAATTTTTTGTTTCTCTTTCGAATAATACTTGTTACATATGTACAAAAAATACTAGCTCTGAAAAATATTTGACATAAGTGATAAATATAACAAAAATTGTAGTAAGTTAAAACTCATTTCTTATTGTTTCGCAACTTTAAAGTAGATTTTAAAATAGAGACCTACACGCAGAGAAAAAATGCATTTCGTAGAAACGAAATTTTTGACACGTGAACATCGTTTTTGAGTTTCTTTTGTGGGAAAAAATAGTTTGTTTGCGGTAAACATGTCATCAGTTGTTGTAAATGAACAAAGAGACAAAAATAGAGACATCGGTTCAGATTTAGATACAGCTCCATAAAAATGTGCAATCGCAAATGTTACATCCTAGCGCACTACAAGCATCAAGCAAATTATTTGCTTTTATTAAAATATTTTAGATTTCATTTTGATATCATAGTGATTCTTATCTACACTTTTTTAAAATTACTAAACTATTTGGTTATTAAATTTCCAAACTTTTATTATAGTACACAATTAAAAGTTCATAAGATATTGCTCTAGTCGAATGTCAAGAAGTGGTATCGGTGTCCATTAGCGAAATTAGCATTACACAATCTTGAAATTGGCAAAATTCGTTTAGTTTGTTTGTATTTTTCATAACCTTTGTCCGAAATTCAAGAAAGTGTTCACGATTTTTTATGTAATTTTCGTGTTTTCATGCTATTTTGTAGTAAATTACCATTTCAGACGAGTTATTTTAAAAAGACCTTAAAAATTCTATATTTTATTGCTTCAGAAAGTCTAGAAGGTTTTAAAAAGTATATGTTCGAAACCTCTCTGGGGGGGGTTTGAACCCCCAAAACCCCCCCTTGCGCACGGCCCTGGCTGCAGACTACCACGATCATGATTTCGACCATGTCAAAAGTCTTTTCAAGTGGTTTTGCAGCGACTATTCATCATCAAACCCGGCCTCTATAAAATATAAATGTATTAAATATAGAAGCAAAATGGTCTTGGTCCCAGTTCAAATCAAATATAATATTTTTATTATTTCAAACCACGCTTATAAGGCAAGGCTACCAATACATTTACATATCGAAATAATACTTATATTATATTATAATACTTATATTATATTATATATTCAAAAAGCTTAAATACCATAAATATTGGTAGTTAGTGGGTGTTACAGATAGTTGTATTACCATTTTATTTTATTTCCAAAAGTACACATTTTGAAAATCCATTATCTCATGTACATAGTGCAAAATAACCTAACTTCATGATTCAACCAATTTTTGCCGTAAAAGTAAAAAGTACGAATTTGGAAAAATCTTTTTATTTTGCGTGTCTATGCGGTCGGAGGAATTTATACATCGAATTCCATGATTCTAACTGCGTCATTTGGTTGATACCATTTTTGTCCCATTTTTCTTATTTTACCCCCTTTAGAGTACGACTTTCTATAATCTATTTATTTTACGAGTCTTCGTAATTAGAGCGATGTACACTAGGGTTAGTCATTTTTTTAGATTTAAAATCTGTGGAAATAGCATATAGGGCAGGCAAAAACAAGCAGAATTGCGTTTTTACTTTTTCGAAATTGTGAAAAAACGTTCCGCACAAAATGCAATTACTTTAGCTCAAAACCAACTTTTTTATTTGATTTTTTTTGTGATTTTTAAAATTTGATAATATGATAATGATGTGAACACAAACTATGAAAAAATAATTTAAAACTAAAAACGATATAAATTATGTATTATGACATTTCTTCTGTATTGTCAAACTTTTATTAGAGCAACTCGTTTAAAATTTTTAAAACTGGGAAATGAAACCGAGTTGCAAATTTTAAAATCGATGTAGCTTAAAAACTAAATGACAGATTTTTGATCAAATTGCATATTTGAAATCGATGCACTAAAACCAACTAAAAAAAATTATTTCCAAGAACAAGTATTGCAGAAAAAAATTTCTCAAATTTAAAAATTAAAAAAAAAGTAAACTAAAAAAGTTTGTTTTTAGCTAAAGTAATTGCATTTTGTGCGGAAGGTTTTTTTACAATTTCGAAAAAGTAAAAAACGCAATTCTTATTTTTTTTGCCTGCCCTACATGCCATTTCCACAGATTTTTGATATTTGAAAAAAAAAATGAAAAAATGACTAACCCTAATGTACACACCGAATTTCATCATTCTAGCTGTAGCCGTTTAGTTTGTACCATTTTTATCTATCTGTTCCCATTGTATCCCTTGAAAGTACAAATATGGAAAAAACTTTTTTATTTCGTGTCTATGCAGTCAGAGGAACCAATACTCCGAATTTCATGATTCTAGCTGCGGCCATTTGGTTGGTACAATTTTTATCCCCATTTTCCATTTTACCCCCTAAAAGTACGAATTTCGACAAATCCCTTTATTTTACGTGTCCACGCAATTGAAGGAATATATATACCGAATTTCATTATTCTACGTGCATCAGTTTGGTTGGTACCATTCTTACCCCCCTATTCCCTTTTTACCCCTTAAAGCTACGAATTTGGAAAAAATACTTTTATATTGTGTATCCAATCAATTAGAGAAAAGTACGCAACGATTTTCATGTTTCTGGCCGCTTTCGTTTGATAGGTACCATTTTTATCCCTTTTTTCCCCTCTTCGCCCCTACAAATAAAAATCACTTTTTGGTATAGGGTGAATGCGCATATCCAATATCAATTAAGTACAGGCAGACATATTGAAAAAAAAAACATGCTTAAATACTCTAAAATATTATGGGTTCTTATGGGTCTTTTCAGTCCTTGTTAGGGATTTTTTTTTCTTCTGGGCCGATTTCGCCCACTTTCAATCCCAACCGATCTACGTATTTATGGGAAATTTTGACTTCCTAGCGCCTTTCGTTTAAATGCTAGCGTGCTTTCAACAGACGGACAGACGTGGCTAGATCGTTTTGGATTTTTATGACGATCAAGAATATATATACTTTAAAGGGTCTCAGGTCGATATTTCAAGGTGTTACAAACGGAATGACACAGTTAGTATACCCCCATCCTGGAGGTCAATTCAATTTTTCAACTGTTCAGATTTAGAGAAAATCTCAGAAAAATAAAATTGTTCTCCCTGTTCCCATCACTTCCACACCGTACATGGTGTCGTATGATTATCACAGCAGCATATCAAGTACGCATCATTTATACGCACTGTATACCGCCCATTAAAATCGAGTTAAATTAAATTATGAATGAATCAACTCGTCTCTTGATAGTTATGATATTCTTCTTATGCAATCCAATTACTCTCATCGGCACACTTGTGTATCATTTCATCAATCCCATGGCGAACGAATCGTCAGGGGACGGACGGACGGTCCGGAAACAACAATATGAAATTATGTGAACTTAATCACTTATGCAAATATGCATGCTATACATTTATTAAAATGATTGATAAACAACACAGCAACAGCAACATCATCAGCAGCAGCAATTATTGCTGTTATTGTTGTTATTATTGTTGTATTGTCGTAAAACGATTTAAAAAAGCATTAAAAACTGAACTGAACGAGAGACAAAAGTGGAAACAAACGAACAACAACATTCAAAAAGTACAATTAATTTGCCACAAAGGACCATAAAAAAGACACCAGCAAAATGTTGCAAATTGAAGCCACAATGGATCGATGGATGGATGAATACATGAATGCATGGTCGCTTCGTTGGCTGATGAAGTGAAATGACAAAAGTTTCACACACACACTCGCAGCCATTCCCTGGCGTTGTGATTAATGAACAAACATCAATTAAAATTAATTGAAATTTAATTAGCTAAATAATTTCAATGTGGATTACAATACCAATTGTTTGTTTGTTTGTTCGCTTTCATTGCAGGTTAATAAAAACGCACAGATGTCATCAAAGAATTCTGTGGCTGGCGGTGGCGGCATTGGTGGCGGCTCCGGTCTCAATGGTGAACGCAAACGTTGGATACACGATCCCACAAGTAAGTTATTTCACAGTGACATTTATTAGTAGAATTTAAAAATTATATGGAAAATGCAATGATATACAATAAAAATAACAAATAATTACAATTTCGATTGCGATTGCTGACAAAATCAACATTTGACTACAAAGCCATACTGTGAACAATTACAAAACAAATTTATAATATTAATTAGGCGAATCATGACAATTGCAAAACATAAATCCATTGTAATATACAACAATTTGTTTTGAAGCTAACATTGAGTTCACGCAAAATAAAGTTTTGTCAAAACAATTTGGCTTTCAAAACTCAACACAGTTTTTGTCGAAATTTTAAATGACTGCCAAAAGTGCACTTACGTGCCTATTGTCATGATATTTTGCACGGTGATAGATAACTACCAAAATTTGATTACATGCGTGTACCACCCCAACAACTTTAAGAGATATCTGAATGAAAATAAAAAGAAAAACATAATATTTTTTGGCGAGGTTGGTTACGTACTTTTAATGTTCAAATCTCATAATTTGCTCGAATTTAAATCTGATTATACAAAAAAATATGGGCCAATTATCCTTTCGGAGGATACACCGCACCAAACAGTAAACTTATGTGGGTGTGATTGTCGCTGATGAACTGCTCTTGGATTTTCCGTAGCCCAAATCCTGCAGTTTTGACATACCCATTTAATAGGAAATGGGTTTCATCGCTCATTACCAAATTCTGGATATTGTGAATTGTGACCGTTGGTTTGAAAAATAAAATTCAATTATTTTTGTACGTTGTTCGATCGTGTAATGATTCATAATTAATTCCCCAAGTCTCCTTCACAAAATGCTAAAAAAAACAAAGTAAGAATAATTAATTAAATAAACTACTACTTTTTTCGAAAAAGGCGTCATCATTATACCACTATCGGTGCAAATTTTTATTGTTTATCGCAAACCAGACTTAACGTCCTTCTTGAATCATTTTGGCCAACGGACCTACCCGCTAGGTCCAATCCAAAATTGGTCATTTTTCAATACAAAAACTTATATTAGCAAAAATTCTCTAACCGCAAAGCACCGATTAAATAATCTTTAGAAAATTTAGCATCATATGTTGACTCTTACTCAAGAAGTATTACCACATTAAATAAAAATGGCGATCATTTTAGGAAAAAAATTCAAAAATTTGGAACATATTTTCCCCACTCTTGGAATTTGGGTATTTTGGTGTTTATAGATCTTTACAATGATCAAAATGAAAAGGTTTTAATTTATATATTTTTTAATTTTTAGTTTCGCGTATAATGATTGTCTAAAAGTAATAATATATATTACACTGTCCAACAGAATTTTTGGAACATATAATTCTGAAAGGCATGCTAAATAGACCATTTTCGTAGAATAAACTTATAAACGTTTGCTTTGAACTGGGATATTGTCCTGGCTCGAGACCATTTTGCATATATATTTAATAGAATGCAAATTTATATACAAATGGCATGGTGACATTTATTACTTGGCTGCAGACTACCACGATCATGATTTCGACCGTGTCAAAAGTCTTTTCATGACAAACGAAAAAACTAAAACAAATGAGCGTTGGCACGACAGAAGTATTGTTGGGTAACTATACCTGCATATACACATACTTACATATGCAACTCAATGAGATGCTTGTAAGATGGTGAAGTGAGTTGTGCTTCTCGTTCGTTTGTGAGAATCATCTCCTTATAGAGGCCGGGTTTGATGTTGAAAAGTCGCTGCGAAGCCACTTGAAAAGATCATGATCGTGGTAGTCTGCAGCCAAGTAATAAATGTCACCAATAAATTTGCATTCTATTAAATACAGATGCAAAATGGTCTTGAGCCAGGACAATATCCCAGTTCAAATCAAATATTGATTACAGACCAAAAAAATACCAACGAAAAAACTAAAACAAATATATATTCATATTAGATTTCTCTTGAAAGTTTCCAGGTGAACAATTTTAATTTTATCCCTACTTTCAGACCATTTCTTACTGGTTTCTTATGTAAAGTAAATTCTTCTTCTTTGAGAACATGTTCACCTTGTATTTGGTAGAGTTTTTTGGGAAAATAGGAAAGTATTGACACTGTGTCAGCCATAATATTGTCAGTATGACATTTTTGTTTCACAATAAAGATCCTGTAAATATCCTCACAAAAAGTGTGTATTCCCCTATCTGGTTTTCACCAAAAATGCCGACTTAGCGATTTAAAAAAGTATTGTTTGTAGTAATATAATATATATGGATTGTTTAATGATGATCTGCAAAATATTTCGTCACTGGGTCAAGTCGTCAGTGAGCTAAACGCTCCTGAAATCACCTCTAAAAAAACTAATTATTACCGGGTAATTTTTTTATGTTGATTTTTTCCTGAATTAAAAGTCATTGAAAGCACTTTAAATATAAATTTTTATTCTGGACTTAATATAAATCATTTGTTGTACTATTGGGCGTTTAGATAGATTTTTGTGATTTTTCAAAATGGCACCTAAAAACTCATATTTCTTGGAAAAATGTTTTAAAAGGTGCTATGAAAAATAAATAGAAGGAATCAATAACTTTCGAATGATGGCTAAATGATAAATATCGGAAAATGACGCCACTGAACACATTTTTGTGAAATAATTTAATACAGGATTTTCTGTATTATTATATTTTCCAAATCCAACATTTTCAACTCTTTTTTAAAATATATATTTTTTAAAAACTATTTTTCAAACTCTTTTTTAAAATATATATTTTTTAAAAAATATGATCGCTGCGGCGCACAGATGGTTGAAATCGCCAAAAATGGAGATTAATTCAAAAATAAAAAAAATATTTTTTTAAATTTTTTTATTATACGATTAAAGAATATAAAATTCTACATCACTACCGAAAATATCAATGACATGTGTTGTTTACTTTTCCAGCTGCACTGCCTTAAAGTCAAGCATGTTTTTAGTATACATTATAGTTGGAAATAGTAAACAAATATAGTAATGTGCATAAAAATATCACTATTTTCGTAATATGGTACTGTACTTCTATGTAAAGTCGACATCCTTTAATCTGGTGGTAATCTGTGGAATGCACCCCGTGGTGGAGGGTATATAAGATTCGGCCCGGCTGAACTTAACGCCTTCTGACTTGTTTATGTTCCATTTTTGTCCAATTTTTTTAATAGATTTTGATTCTTTTCGTAGAGTAACTTATTAGTCGAATTGTTGGACCTTAAAGTATTTTCTGTGTTTTTTTATAATGGCATCTGAAATTGTTTTCTTTTTTGGTATTAGTATTTTATAAAAAATAAATAGCAGCAGTCAATACCCTTCGAATGATGCCTAAATGATGAACATCTGAGGGAAATTGACGCCACCGCACAGAGGGTTGAAATTGCCAAAAATGGAGATTAATTCTGGGAAGCCGGATTTATACCATAATCAGCAAAAGAAAACACAATTTGAGTACAATTTAGTGGAAAAAATGGTTTTCCTGAAAATAAATTAATAATCCGTCCGTGTATATATTCTTGTTATCGAAGTACAAGTCGCAAATATTTATCCAATCTCAACAGAACTTGGTACAGCTATTTTGTTCGCATCAATGACGTATGCTATTAAATTTGAAGCAAATCAGTTCAGATTTAGATATATCTTCCATACAAATGTTAGTCCCGATTTGACTTTTTTTGCTCTAGGTACAACATATTTTAACCGATATTGTTCAAATTTGGCACAACACGTTATATTTCAACTAGAAACGTTCATGGTGAAAGTGGGTCAAATGGGTTTAGATTTTACCTAGCTCCCATACAAATGTCTTTCCAGATTTGACTTTTCCGCTCTAGTAACAACATTGTTTACCCACTTTCGTTCGCATTTGGCACATAACGTTATATTGCACCTACATTGTTTGATAAAGCCCCCAAACCAATGTCCCACCAGATTTGGTGACATTTGCTCATAAAGGACAATGTTTCGAACCACACCACCACTTCGTTTTTATATAGGGATGTTTATAAGATTAAGATTTATTGTGCAACTTGGAATTTCATTCTGCTTCTGTGAATGCTTTTCATTAGAAATAATTGTTTCATTTAAGTGTAAAGTAAATAAAAAGACTTATTTTTCATTACAAAATATTTAAATATCACGTTCTCGTCATATTCTAAATAACAATAAAACTTAATGTATAAGCACCCATAAAGAGTGACTATTTTAACAATTTATTTAATAAAATAAATTGGCGCAAAAACGCGTAACATGTAATTGCGGAATATTGAAGCTAACATATTGTAATTTAATTAGAAATTCACCATCTGGCGGTATGCTACAGAATTCGCATTTAAAACCCCACATATATTTTGAAAATACTTTAAATTTAGACATATTTTCAACAATAGTTTAAAAATATTTACTGTTTAAAATCTACTACTACAAATAAATACAATGCTGTAATTGTGAAAGTGAACATGCCTAAATAATAGGCGATTGTCAGTCGCCATTAGGGTGGAGCATTTTCAGATACAGACAAAGTGACTGTATTATTTTGATAAGAAAAGTACAAATTTTAAAGATATCCCCATTCGCCCCATTATCCATCCAAATGTACAAATTTCCAAAAAAAAACCTTTTTCGAGTCATCATAGTCAGAATGTATACACCGAATTTTATGATTTCAACTTCAGCGGTTTGGTAGGTCCCATTTTTATCCCTCTTTTTAATTATATCCCATTATCCACCCAAATGTACAAATTTCCAAAAAAAACCCTTTTTCGAGTCTTCATAGTCGGAATGTATACACCGAATTTTATGATTTCAACTTCAGCGGTTTGGTAGGTCCCATTTTTATCCCTCTTTTTAATTATATCCCTTAAAAGTACGAATTTCGAAAAATCCCTCTATTTTACGTGTCTATCAAAAGTATAAATTTTGAAAATACCTTATCTCTCACGTACGCAGTATAAGACAACTTCATGATTCTACCATTTTTTGTCGTAAAAGCAACAAAATAAAGTACGAATTTTGAAAAAAAAAAAATATTTTACGCGGCTATGCAGTCAGAGGAATGTATACACCGAATTCCATGATTCTATCAGCGGCCATCTTGTTGGTACCATTTGTATCCCCTTTTTCCAATGTTGCCCCCTCAAGAGTAAGACTATCTAAAATCTCTTTATTTTACGTATCTACACAATTAGAGGGATGTACACAGCTAATATCATCATTCTAGCTGTAATCGTTTAGTTGGTACTATTTTTATCCCCTGTAGCCATTGTATCCCTTGATAGTACGAATTTGGAAAAAACGTTTTATTTTTCGTGTCTACGCAGTCAGAGGAATGTATACTCCGAATTTCATGATTCAGAGGAATGTATACTCCGAATTTCATGATTCTAGCTGCGGTCATTTGGTAGGTATTATTTTTATCCCCTTTTCCATTTGAACCCCAAAACGTACGAATTTTGGAAAGTTCTTTTATTTTACGTGTCAACGCAATCAGAGGAATGTATACATCGAATTTCATTATTCTAGGTGCAGCCGTTAAGTTGGTACTATTTTTATCCCTCTATCCCCATTTAACCCTTAAAAGTACGAATTTATAAAAAATACTCTTATATTATGTATCTACTCTATTAGAGGAATGTACACGCCAAATTTCCTGTTTCTATCTGTTGTCAAACGACCATTTTTATCCCTTTTTGTCCCATTTGCCCCCTACAAATAAAAAACACTCTATGGTGCCATTTTATGCTATAAAGGGAATGCGCATTGTAAATATCAAGTAAATACAAGCTAATGTGGTCATAAAACATGCTGAAATACTCTAAATATTAGGGGTATTTTCTGTCCTTGTGAGGGAAAATTTTTTCCCTCTGGGCCGATTTCGTCCACTTTCAATCCCAACCGATCTACAACCATAAGACACATTTAGGAAAAATTTGAACCTCCTAGCTCATTTCGTTCGGCCGCTATCGTGCTTTCAACAGACAGACAGACGGACAAGCGGACATGGCTATATCATCTTAGATTTTTACCGCGACCCAGAATATGTATACTTTATGGGGTCCCCGATGAATATTTCAAGGTGTTACAAACGGAATGACAAAGTGAATATACCCCCATCCTGGAGGTGGAGGGTATAAAAATTACAGGAGAAAAACATGATATTTAGGGGTGTTTTCAGTAGCGTTTAGCTCACAGACGGCTTGATCTAGGAACGAAACATTTTGCAAATCACCATTAAACAATTCAAACTTTATTTTCGTGGGGTGACTGGAAATTGTTTTTCCATTTGTATTGCCCGCGACCCAGCCTAATATATATTATTCTTGTCAGTAATCTAATAATATATGAATTTGAAAATATAAATTAGGAAATTGTAGTCCCATTTATAAGTAAAACTATATAAAAAAGGATATTCGGCAAGTGAGTTGTGGGAATCACTGACTTAAAGAGGCTGGGTATGTTGTTGAAAAGTCGAAGTTCGAAGCCACCTGAACGAAACCTTTGACAGGGTGGAAATCATTATAGTGGCAGTCTGCAGCCAAGTAGTAAATGTCACCATGACATTTGTAAATAAATTTGCATTCTATAAAATATAGAAGCAATTGTCTTGAGCCAGAAGAATATCCCAGTTCAGTGCTCAAAACAATCAATAAATTTGTTTTAATATTTCCCGTATTCCTGGGAAATTAAAAATCAGTTCCCGGAAATTTGCGAAAAAATTGGTTGGGAATTCCCGGACTCCAAACCCTAACAATAGCCCAAAAGGGCTATTTTCCATATTTGAAATTTGGGTGATTTTGTGTAATGAAAAATCGCCACAAACCCAAGTATGAACTATTTTTATGACACACACACACATTTTTGAACAATTATTCATATGGAATAAGAGATTCTTTGTGGATTTTTTGGAGGTCATTTTTCATATTTTTATACACTCCACGAGAGTATTATGGCTTTGTGCATTTGTTTGTAACACCCAAAAGGAAGCGGGATAGACCCATTGTTAAGCATACCGATCGACTTAGAATCACTTTCTGAGTCGATTTAGCAATGTCCGTCTGTCCGTCTGTCTGTCCATCTATTGTTGTAATCAAACTACACAATTGGCACAAGTAAGTTTTGTGGATCAAGGACGAACGCTATTTAATTTGAGGCAAATCGGTTAAGATTTAGATATAGCTCCCATACAAATGTCTCTCCCGATTTGACATTTTCCGCTCTAGAAACGACATATTGTACCCGATTTTCTTTAAATTTGGCACAACATCTTATAATCCAACTATAAACACCTATCCAAAAATTGGGTAAGATCGGTTCAGATTTATATATAGCCCCCATACAAATGTCGCTCCCGATTTCACATTTTCCGCTGTAGAAACGACATATTGTACCCGATTTTCTTTAAATTTGACACAACATCTTACAATCCAACTAGAAACACCTACGCAGAAATTCGGTAAGATCGGTAAAGATTTAAATATAGCCCCCATATAAATGTCGCTCCCGATTTGACATTTTCCGCTCTAGAAACCCCATATTGTACTCGATTTTCTTCAAATTTGGCACAACATCTTATAATCCAACAATGAACACATGTGTAGAAATTAGGTAAGATCGGTTCAGATTTAGATATAGCCCCCATACAAATATCGCTCCCGATTTGACATTTTCCGCTCTAGAAACCCCATATTGTACTCGATTTTCTTTAAATTTGGCACAACATCTTATAATCCAACTATGAACACATGTGTAGAAATTCGGTAAGATCGGTTCAGATTTAGATATAGCCCCCATACAAATGTCGCTCCCGATTTGTCATTTTCCGCTCTCGAAACGACATATTGTACTCGATTTTCTTTAAATTTGGCACAACAGCTTATAATCCAAGTAAAAAACCTATGGTGAAAGTGGCTAAGATCGGTTCAGATTAAATTATAGCCCAAATACAAATGCAAACGATTTTTTTGCAAACGATTTGGGTTTTATTAAATTCATTTCAGTCTTATAAAGGGTGATTTTTTAAGAGCTTGATAACTTTTTTTTTTTAAAACGCATAAAATTTGCAAAATCTCATCGGTTCTTTATTTGAAACGTTAGATTGGTCCATGACATTTACTTTTTGAAGATAATTTCATTTAAATGTTGACCGCGGCTGCGTCTTAGGTGGTCCATTCGGAAAGTCCAATTTTGGGCAACTTTTTCGAGCATTTCGGCCGGAATAGCCCGAATTTCTTCGGAAATGTTGTATTCCAAAGCTTAAAAACTAAAACTTAAAAAAACTTAACTTAAAAACTATTATATACAAATTATTGATTGGTATTGTATACCGTGTCGTCAATGTCCAAGGTCTTAAACCGTCTGTGGTAGAACAAGAGTTTGTCCGCACAGTAAAGAAGTCCCTCGGAATCGAGAGTCAGTAGCCCAGCAGGTGGAAGGAACTCATTACTGAGTTGCATTTCCACACTGTCGGTCATCTCAAGACAACCCCTAATCAGTCTGTTGTCCAGAAACTCAGCCCTTCCATAGAAGTTCAGAGCATTTCTACAAGGAAGACATCAATTCTATCGAAATCGATAGAACCGTAAACCAAATACAAATGTTGCTCCTAAATGTTCAACCGATTTTGGCCAAACTATACATATTATATTTCACCTATTTCGTTCCAGATTTAAATATATCGCCATACAAATGTCCTTTCCGATTTAACATTTTTTGTCAAACACATACATTTACAGGATACAAAAATCCTTCCCGTTTTCACTTTTTCACCGAATTGAATTGTATTCGGATAGAAAGTGGAGTGTATCATAGAGTCGGCCCCGCCCGACTTTATGCTTTCCTTACTTGTTTATTTTGTTGAATCATGTACAAAATACTCAATTTTACTAAAATGTTCTCTCTCTCTCTCTAAACGAAGCTCTTCAAGTTATAATCGATCAATAACTTTACCTGGCTGACGTTTCAGTTGGCACGAAGTTAAAATTATATGAAAAAAGCTGTTCACCAACAGCTACCCTGTCACACGTCGGCAGGACACCAAAAACAAAGCCAAGAAGTTTTCGCCAATAACTTCTGCAAGATTAAATTCCATTTTTCATGTTTTTCGAAACACACTCACTTCAACTACAATTTCAAGCAGGGAACTACTAAGAACTACTCTAGGCGAGAATAAGAGAAATAGTTTCAACTTCAAAGCGTTTGTTGTTGCATTGCACTAGCAGCAACATAACACATTAAGCCAGGCCAGCTGTTGTCATAGATGTTGTTGTTTGCACGGTGTTCTTGTTTCATTTCTTTGCAACCAATGGTGAGGGGAGGGGCGGAGGACTAGGGGTGGTATACCCAAGTCCTGCACAAAGGCAAGGTGATTTCATAACTAAGCAAAATAAAGTAATGCCAGCACTAGTAGTGCTCCAAAGTGTATGTCCTGCAGTGAAATTGGATAAAAGCAACAGCTGCCTGATCTCCCTCACACTCGCTCTGACATTCTGTCAGACAGACATCACCATCATCATCACTATGAACCGTAATTCCAGCATATGACCTGGTTTTTTCCGAGCAATTTAATTTTTTTATTAAATTTGATTTTATTAGAAATTTTTATTGGCTTCCAAGGACCAAAGCAACAACCAACTTAAATTTCTCTAAATGTGGCAGGACGAAGATTGTGGTAGGAGGCGATACGTGTATAAGCAGCGGATGTGGATGTCCGCATGTTCTATTCGCTGTTTACAAGAACATTAAGATTTTATTGGAAATTCGTGTCTTTGAAGTTTTCGATTTTCTTCCTTTATTGAATTTCTGTTTTTTTCTTCTTCTCCTCTATTGCAGGCGATCTTTGCCGTCCGTTGAGCTGTAAGAAACGTGAAATCTGTCTGCTGGAAAATGAATACAGTGCTGTTTGTGTTTCCAAAAAGGAGCTGCATAAAAATCGGTAAGTTTTGAGGGGGAAAACTATTATTTTGTTCGATATTTTTTTGTTATTACAAGAAAAACATTTGGTGTAGCCTTATCTTAAAGCCTTGGGGGGCAATATTTCGTTTTGATAAGGATCAACAATTGTGACTTGAAAATAAAAGGGGGAAAAGAAAGCATGTTTGCAACATACCACACCCACCATATCAAATATTAATGAAATTAAAATTTCTGGAAAATATAAAAAATTCAAATCTTTAAAAATATAACAAATCGTATCGTAAAATTACTAAATGGCTGAACGAAACATATGGACTTTGATTACATGTTAACAACATGTGCTCCTGCAAAGTAGAATTATCAAAATTCGATTTGATTATGTATTTTGGAGTGCCCAGAAAGCCGCTTAATCCAAAGTATTTCGTGAATTGGTGCATTGGACGGGATAATTTCCACATGGAAAACAGATAGAGACCGATCCGACAGTCCCTAAGTTCCTTTAAATCCAAATAGACCACAGAATATTTTGAGAGAGGATTTAAGAATAATTATCAATGGGGTAAAATATTGAAATATTCATCGGAGTATATATATTAGAGTGGCTTCAAAATAAAAGAAGTGGATGTTCCCGACTTAAATGAAAGATTAGTTTGTTTTATGTGAAAGTTCTCCGTTCGTGAACTGGATGCGTTCAAAATAACCTCTATAAATCAGGTTTTTCTTGAATAATATTCACGGTGAGAATGGTATTTAGAAAAAACCTGGTAGGAACCTTAACAAACCATATCAAAAACTTGCATTTTAATCAAGAATAGAGGGTAGAATTTTTACATTTTTGTGCAATTTTTGTTGCATTTTTTTAAACCGCAATAACTTCCATATTTTTAGTTCGATTTGTGTTTTTGTTGGATCGTTGAAGAGGTATTGATGACCAATTCCAATTTTTAGAACTTCCTAACCCATTAAGGGCCGAAAATTTTTTCTTACTGTTTGTTCTCAGTGGGTTAAATGTGATGTAAAAACTGAAATATGGGGTTATTTGCATCGTAAACACATTCAAGTCTTACAAAAAGATAATTTTTGAAAAATAACATCTGAAATTTTGGCATTTCAATGGATAAATTGTGAGGAAAACTTCACTCACATAAGATGTTACAATAAAACAGTGCGACATGATTTCCCTCCCAAGATCGAGATTATATAGAAGTGAAGAGTGTGAACTGGTCGTTTGTCTTTTTCACAGGACTTTTAATTTATATTTCATATATTTTAGTTTCGTACTTACAATGGCGATATGGGTATCAAATGAATCAGAAGAACATCGTACTTACAATGGCGATATGGGTATCAATTGAATCAGAAGAACATCTGCTAAATATACTTTTAATTTCTTGCGTCTAGCTATGTTAATTTAATATTAACAACCATTTCAAGTTTTCCCCTTTAAACAGTTTATGGAGATTATTCATGTTTATTTTTTAAGGGAGAAAATTTGAAATAGTTGAATTTCTTTCCAAAAATTAGCTTTATATAAGACTAGAATGTGTTTACGATGCAAATACTTCACATTTAACCCACTGAGTATTAACAGTAAGAAAAAAATTTGCGGCCCTTAATGGGTTAGCAAATTCAAAAATTGCAACGAGCCACAAAAAACATAAATCGAACTAAAAATGTGGAAGTTATTGTGGTTTTTATATTTTGTGGTCCTTTATACTGGCTCATTTTGCAAGTTTTTAATATGATTTGATAAGGCTCGGGTCAGATTTTAATTTCTAGCGGTTTTTTTCACAATACCATTCTCATCGTGAATTATTTTCAAGAAAAACCTGATTTATGGAGGTTATTTCGAACGCGTTCAGCTCACGAACGGACAATGATAAAAGCGGAATATTTTGGGAGAACACATAAAACAAACCAATCTTTCATTTTAGTCAACAACATTTTTTCCTTCCTCACAAAAAACCCCCTCTAATATATATATTCTGGGTCGTGGTAAAATTCTAAGTCTGTCTGTTGAAAACACACCAGCCGCCGATCGAAATGAGCTAAGAGGTTCAAATTTTCCGTTTTATGGTCGCAGATCGGTTGGGATGAAAAGTGGGCGAAATCGGCCCAGATAGAAAACATGTTCCATAATATTTAGATTATGTAAACAAAGTTTTTGGATATTTCGTGTGGCTGTGAAGACGAGAAACATTAAAGAATTTTTTGAGATTTGTACTTTTAGGCGACGAAAGGGAATACAAATGGTACCAACCAGACGGCTGCAGTTAGAATAGTGAAATTCGGTGTAAACATTGCCATGACAGTGTACACTCAGAAAAATAGCATTCTTAAATCTGAGTAAAATCCATACTCCACATTAGTATAACAATTTTACTCTTTCCTTCTCGTTTACAATTTCCTTACAATTTTCCTTCTCGTAAGTGAATTTTTCACTAAACTGGTAAAAAATTCACTTACGAGAAGGAAAATTTAGTAGATGTGAGTACAGTTTCCTTATTTCAAATCCAGCAGAAATATTATATATACTCAGAATAGGGTAAAACTTTACTTAAAAACATTTTTTGGAACTTCTTAAAATTAAGTATATTCATACATGTGCGAAAGAACATTTACTAGATTTTAAGAAAGAAGATAATGAAAAAAATCCATTTAGGAAGTTTTTATTTAAAAATATGATTATTCCTTGAAATAAAATTAATGTGTGTACTTAAATTTATGCCAAGTTCTTCATACATTCCAGTATTAATGAACTTATAAAAAAATAGTGTGTTTAGAAAACTACATGAATAATAGTAATAGTAATAGTAATAGCAATTCTCGTTCGTTTGCCAAAGACTTTCTTCTTAAGCACTTCAAATATTATTCTAAACAATCACTGCGAAGGCGCCTAGATAGCCTTCGCAGCAGCATGGTGAAATAGCTCAACTCTTTGTGGTAGATGTAACCTGAAACGTTTGAGAATTATTCCATGTTGCATTTTTGATATGAGTGTTGCATACTTTGCAGCAAATAATTTATTTGAATTACAAAGTAAAATTTTAGTCACACTGAGTACAAATTTACTTGGTTTGACTACAAATTCACTTGGAATGTGGAAAAATGTCAGAAAATTTTTTTCACATTGAGTATAAATTTGCTTGATTTGAGTAACTTTTACTTGGTTTGAAGAAAAATGTTCCACAGTTTGAGTAAATTTTACTTGCTTTAAGGAAAAGTTTGTACTTGATATGATAAATTATTTCCTTAGCGCTATAGGAATTTCAATTTTCCTCAGTTTTAGTACATATTTAAAGAGTGATTTTGTTGAGGTTAGGATTTTCATGCATTAGTATTTGACAGATCACGTGGGATTTCAGACATGGTGTCAAAGAGAAAGATGCTCAGTATGCTTTGACATTTCATCATGAATAGACTTACTAACGAGCAACGCTTGCAAATCATTGAATTTTATTATCAAAATGCGTGCTCTGTTAAGAAAGTTCAGAAAGAAAGAAATTGTGTTCAGCGACGAAGCTCATTTTTGGCTCAATGGGTACGTAAATAGGCAGAATTGTCGATTTTGGAGTGAATATCAGCCAGAAGCATTGCAAGAGCTACCAATGCATCCAGAAAAAGTCACAGTTTGGTGCGGTTTATGGGCTGGTGGCATCATTGGACCGTACTTCTTCAAAGATGATGCGAATCGTAACGTAACTGTGAATGGTGAGCGCTACCGTGAGATGATATCCAACTTTTTTTTGCCCAAAATGGAAGAACTGAACTTGGTTGACATGTGGTTTCAACAAGATGGCGCTACATGCCACACAGCTCGCGATTCTATGGCCATTTTGAGGGAAAACTTCGGAGAACAATTCATCTCAAGAAATGGACCGGTAAGTTGGCCACCAAGATCATGCGATTTGACGCCTTTAGACTATTTTTTGTGGGGCTACGTCAAGTCTAAAGTCTACAGAAATAAGCCAGCAACTATTCCAGCTTTGGAAGACAACATTTCCGAAGAAATTCGGGCTATTCCGGCCGAAATGCTCGAAAAAGTTGCCCAAAATTGGACTTTCCGAATGGACCACCTAAGACGCAGCCGCGGTCAACATTTAAATGAAATTATCTTCAAAAAGTAAATGTCATGGACCAATCTAACGTTTCAAATAAAGAACCGATGAGATTTTGCAAATTTTATGCGTTTTTTTAAAAAAAAAAGTTATCAAGCTCTTAAAAAATCACCCTTTACTTAAACCGTGGCATACTTTTTTCTGAGTGTAGACGAGAAAATTCGTACCTTTAAGATCAAAACGGGATAAAATTGTTACCAATCAAGCGGCTGTAACTAGAATCATGAAAATTTAAATTTTAGGGTCAAAATTAAATAAAGGTTTAAAATTGGTACCAAGCAAACGGTTGTTGCTAGAATCATAATCACATGTACAAAATCCACTGTGGAAGCGAAAAATAATGGTTTTTCGATATTAGTGCTTTTAGTATCAAAATGGTAAAGGCTTTTGTTCCGTAGCTTTAATCAAGAAATTGCAGCTGGAGGAAATCAGCCCTTAATGAATGAATGAACAATGAAGCATAACAATTTATTTAAAACAGTGCACATAAGAATGGGTGTTATAGTATGAAACAGAAAACAAATATCGTAATGTGCAAGAAACATCATAATTTTCCTAATATAGTCCCTTACTTCTATGTAAAGTCGATAGCCTCAAACCTGCCGGTAATACTGTGGAATGCACTCCGTGATGGAGAATATATAAAATTCGGCCAGGCTCTTACTTGTTCATTTTATTTTATTTAATTATTTTATTTTTAAGATCAAATCAACTTCTAAAATCCATAAACTAACGTGTGAATGTATAGTAAAATCAGAAATATTAGAAAAAAATAGTTTTACACTGAAAGAATTATCTTCATAATATTTATGATTTTTGTCATAAACTCATTTCATAAAAAGTCGACAAAGAAACCCTTTATAAAATGTATGAAACATGTTTCATAAGGCACAAATCAATGGAAACCTTCATAGAATTTAGGAAACATATCGTAGAAACAATAAAATGCAGTTTTTCATTCGATGAAGTTTTGTCATACATGTTTTTTATTATTCAAAATGGAATTTGTGAAAATTTTCATAGATTATTC